>PVIR01003883.1:0-83984 GCA_004026965.1 Petromus typicus | reverse complement strand
AGCACTGCTCAGGCCCCAAACCCAGCCTCTTCCCTGGGCCTCATTTCTTGTTTTTTTCTTATCATCTTTGTGTTGTAATGGCTCACAGGAAACCAGGATCCACCACAGGCTCTGGGAATGTCCCTTTCCCATTCCTTACAGATTGTGGGCAATGGCAGCATTTTTTCCTTCTATTCTTTATAAAAGAATATTCATGTTGTCATCAGTTGCTTCTGGAATGGGGGGCTCCTCCTGTACCCCCCAGGTTCCAGTGGAAGAATGTGTGTGCCAGAGAAGAAGCCTCAGGCAGAATTAGAAAGTGCACAGGAAGAAACGATAAACCACTAGGAGTAAGGCAAGCTTGGCTGTTTTAATACTAGAACAAGAGCGGAGCTCTCATTTTTTAGAATAAAAGAGAAGCTTTGAGAAGGGGGCAGGGAGAAAAATACCTGCTGAGGTCTGAGGTTTGGGCAGGGTTTGGAGCAGTGGTGGAGAGCAAAGAGTGGATGCACTTGGAAGAATCTGCAAGGCACAGAGAGGATGGGGTGGAAACTGCTTTTAGTGTTTATACATATTATATATTGGGTCTTCTCTGCTTTGTACTGGGAATCTCCAGTGAAAATGTCAATCACTTCTGATTACTTTTGGAGAGCATTTTTTTTTTTTTTTAGGTTTTTTGAGACAGGGTCTCACATTTGTAGTTCAGGCTGACCCTGAGCTCGGCCTCCAACTCACATCACAGCAATCCTCCGGCCTCTGCCTCCTGAGTGCTGGGATGACAAATGTGAGCCACCAGGCCCAGCACTGTGGTATGTGGTACTGATTGCTGCTGGGTGTGAGTCTCCACACCCAGTATGGTATGTGGTTACCAGGGATCGAACCCGGGTCCTTGTGCTTGCAAGACAGGCGCCGGAACCACTGAGCTAAATCCCCGGCCCTTGGAGAGCAATTTTTAAAAAAGCAAACTTGTTCTGAGACCATATGAAGCTCTGGCTTCACAGTAATATGTGATATATTATATGTAAATTGGCTTACAGTAATATGTAAAGTGGTTTGATAGGGTGGTGGTTTTGTGTGATTTTTTTTTTTTACTCTCTATATTTTGTGCACATTTTCTGTTCTTTGCACTGTAAATGTACTGCTTCCACAGTAAGCAAATCCATGCTTTAACAGCTTCCTTTCCCCTTAGCTCTTCAGAGAGCTCCTATGCTGCCAGTGGCAGCCTGGCCATCTGTACCCACGCATAGCCAGCCTAACCGAGGGAGCAAGTGCATGAGGCTGCATCACTATCAGTGTTGCCCGAGTGCGGGCCTCTCCCCTGCTCTTGTGCCATGCTCACCTGCTGCTTTCTGCCCCAGCATCAGCTCCCAGAACTTAGAAGGTCGTTACCTCAGTTGGAGGTCCCTGTTGTAGCTCTACAGTGGGCCTGAACCAGCATGTGGGTCTCCCTTCCCTGTCCACCATCCCGGTGGGGTCAGCAAATAACTGTGCCCATTTGACTCATATGTGTGAACTCTGTTCTGCTTTTCATTTGAAATGTTATAAAATTCTACCACAGTAGCTCAGGGAAACAGCCCTTCCAGGTCTAAGAGAGGGAACTTTGTTTTGCCATCATGATGAGCAGCATTCTGGTTTGCTCAGGAGCATGGGGGTTCTCAGCTCTAGGCTCTGCAGTAACTAAATGGTGAGGTCCTTGCAAATTACAGCAAGCTGGGCATGGCTGCTTCTCAACATGCTGATGATGGACTTGTGAGGTCTTGGTAAGAACTGGACTAAAATATGAGAACTGCCTTTCACATCTGTTGTTCTAAATGGAGTGGCTGAAAGTTTGGGAAGGTGACAATTCCTTGTCTTTCCTTATAAGAACACTGGTGAGGTGGCACCATCCTGTTGACACTGGCTGCAGAGGAACACAGCTGAGTAGACTCATCATGATGGCATCCTGAGACCCTCTGCGCAGACCGTGCCCTGGCCCAGGTCTGTTAAGTGTCTCCCAGAGCACTGATCACAGGGCTGCTTCTCTGCAGCAGGCCAACGCCTGGTTCCTAGCACCTGGAGATTTGCATACCCTGAGCCTCCTTTGGGAGAAGAGAGGGTTTTTAGACAAGATTATTTTAAAAATGTAAGGCTCTCACAGGACCCAAAAGCATAAGCTCACAGCTTCTAACTAGGTTAGCTAAACAAGCATACTCAGTGGAGGGAGTTGAGAGCCCAGACTCTATTTTGGGCACTTGGGAGGAACGCGGGTGATCATGACTTCTACTGCATGGGGCAGCTATTTAGGGACATTTGTTTTTTGCTGAAATACTTGCTGAGTAATTTTTAAGGTACTTTAAATCTAAAAGACAAACCTATTTCCTTATGAGTCTTAAGAAGAGAATGGGAAGATAGCAATTGAAATAGTGTCACATTTGTGTGTAAATGACACACAATGGGGTCTCTTTAGAGTGAAGAGATGGCAGCATAAATTTGGAAGAACAAGATTGCTGTCAGCTCACTGCCTCTGTGGCCTCCCCTCATTTCATTTCTAGGGGCAGAGGGTAGCGATAAGGTGTTGAAGAGTCCTGTTCCTGCTGCTCGGGAGGAAATGGGGCTTCTGGGAGTTATGGGCATGTCCAGGCCTTGGGATTCTGCTCCAGGCAGCTTTCCCATGGAGTCCCAGCCACCGCTCAGACCCCAGTCACTGAAAACCTCCAGGTACAGATATCTTAGACACTTCAGCATCAGCAGCTTTGGGAATTATGGAGAAAACACTGTTCAGAATCCACAGAAAAATCATCTGGGGACCTTTGAAAACACCTATTCCTGAGCTTGGTAATTTCAAAGGGTGGGACCCAGTATGGAAATTCTATATTGGTAGCTGTGCTTAGTGGCCATAATCCCAGCACTTTGGAAGGACAAATTTGAGCCCAGCTGGGCAATTTAGAGGGTTAGTGAGACCCTGCCTCAAAATAACAACAATTTTAAAAAATTGTGAAGGGTCGAGGTAGCTCAGAGCAAAGGCCCATGGTCAGGCCTGTGTAGCGTCCAGGTGACTCCAATGGGCAGCCTACCTCAGAAGTACTGCTTTAAAGTTCAGACTTTGATGCATATGAGAAACACTCGGAGCTTTTGTCCTCCTGACCTTGCAGGTCTCATTGGGACCTGAGATTCTGCATTTCTCAGGTTCCCAAGTCCTACTGGGGTCCACACAAGAAGGAGCAAGGCCCAGATCAAAGGACACTGGGCCTGCTTTCCAGAGCTGTGCAGAGCACCAAGATTTCTCTCATTGTAGCACACTGTGGTGTGCTCCAAGCACACCAAGCTCCAAGCCTGAGGCTGCAGTTTCTCCATCCATAAGAAACATGAGTTATACCAAGTCATTGGTGAGGTTCTTTAAGCTCAGCCTTTCTGTGAAGTTGGGGATGGACAGCCATGGGTTGGAACTGACTTCTCATTGCTTGTGAGCATTGATCACTAAGTTTTCTGAAATGTGCCAGCCTATTGTCAAAACAAAGCCATTATCTTAAATTATCGTGTAAACATACAATTAAATAAAGGCTACTAAAAGCAGAAACATTTAATACTCAAAATTCATCCCTTTTATTTAATCTATTTTACTATTACATGTAGGATGTAGGACTGTGGTATCTCTATGGTGCATACACCCTGTGAGGGTTTGTAGTTCTCCCCAGCTCCATCTCTAGTGATGTTCCATTGATAGCTCAGAATCACCCTGGAGAGAAGAACCTAAAACACAGACTGCAGCAAGCCAGGGCTTAACTTGTTACTATACTGTGTTTCTATACTTTAGAAAGTAATAGAGAAAATGTTAATAATGCATTGAAATTAATGCAGCAGAAGAGTAGGTTTTAATTTAATGAATGTCATTTGTATGAAAAGGAGAAAGTTTAACACAAGGTCACATGTCTGATATGATGAGTGTGATTCTGGGATATGGATCCATTTGTCAAACCACAGCTGAAATGTTTCATAAGGAATGCAAGAGTTCCTCCAAACATCAAGGGAACCATCCTGGGAGAATTAATTAATTAGATGGAATTTATGAAGGCGCTATTACATATTTGATAATTATTTGTAAATAGAGGGCCACATGACCTTTGCATCAGTTAACTTTTACATGTATTGGATGAGAACATGTGTACAGTCGCACTTGTGTGCACAGAGATTTCCACAACCAGGGCTGATGTCCAGGATTGGTGCCAGAGCCTCTGTGATGAGTGTGGTCAAAGAGAAGAAGAATATCTGACTCTGGGGACTTTGGGGGCCATAAAGGAGATGGTGACAAATTTTTGGAAAGCCCCTCTGCAAAGCCAGTGTGTCTGTCTGTCTTATTCCCACCTGAATCACCAGAACATCAAAGAGAGAAGGTCAGGTCATATTGCCTGACTGAATACATTGGTGCTGAAATTTTTTTCAAACATCCTGGGAGATTTTAACTGTTTAATTTGAACACTAATAGATCCAGAACAAACACAACTTACATATATGTAATCTTCCTTCCTACCAAATTCTGCACTGAACATTTTATATTCATTAACTCTGCTGCCTCCACCCTAGTTCTGTAGGTTGGATAGTATTATTAGCGTTATTGTTAATCCTATTTTTTTTTTTTTTTGAGAAAAGGTCTCACCCTGTAGTTCAGACTGGTCCTGAACTCAGCTTCAAACTCAGCAATCCTCCTGCCTCTGCCTTCCAAGTGCTGGGATTACAGGCCTGAGCCACCATGCCCAGCACTATGGTATGTGGTACTGATTGCTGGTAGGTGTGAGTGACCACGCCTGGTATTGTTGTATGTGGTTACTGGGAATCAAATCAGTCCCCTATGCTCCCAAAGCAGGTGCTACAATCACTGAGCCAAATCCCCAGCCCTATTAACCCTATTTTATAGAGAAGTTTTTAGTTCTTACTTGAGATCTCACAGCTAGTAACTAGTAATAGGTAAAGCTGAGATTTAAATATATTCAAGATGACTCTACAGTCTGTGATTGTAATACACTCTACTGCCTAGTGTACAGAGAATGATATGGAAAATACTAAAGTCAACTTAGTACGAATAAGTTTGCAAGAGGACTCGTGTTCATTGTACATAAAAATACAGAATGTGTTTTTATATTCATTCACTATGAGGAAAGATGCTTATGGAGTATTTCTTGTGTACATCTTTGCAGATGGTTATGATTCCATTCATTGGGAAGCATTGGTATGTGCACATAACACATCTGATATGGGTTGTGTTTAGATGCCCTTAAAATCCTCGTGCTTTTTTAAAGGTGGATGAATTGAAAGAGTGTGACTGATTCATGGTGCTGTTAGGCCCCAGGACACTATGATTAAGGGCATGAGTGATACCTGCCCTAAGTAGTCTGAATAAGATAAAAGGCACATAAAGATGCTGCTAAGGTTTCGTGTTGCTTTTGCTGCCTTCATCACCATGAACTGTTGCCCCTCTACTACTCTGTCTTGGAACCAATTAGTTACATGCAGAAGCCTCTGCAAACTGTAAGCTAAATAAACCTTTCCTCCTTTAACTTTGGATATCAGGTATCTGCCTCAGCAATGAGAGAAAAATAAGTAAGGCAATATCTTAATAAATTTTATGTCTCCTTTTCCTGTCTTTCCTCCTGGATACATTTTTCCTCTCTTCCTTCCTACTACCACCATTTCCCCTACTATCCATCTTTTCTTTCTCTATTTATATTTTGAATTTTTCACATAAGAGAAATCATGCAATATTTAAGCTAGTGTGTCTGATTTATTTCATGCAAAACTATAGTCTCAGGGTGCATTCATTTTTCTACAAACGGTTGAAGTTTATCCTTCTTTATGGTAGAGTATCATTGAGTACATTAAGTGGTCATAAAATATGCCACAAAAAAGAAGTTATATAGATCATATAATTCAGCCACAGCAAAATGACATTAAACATAAACACCAAAAATAATGGGAGAGAAGACAATGATGATGGGGATGGAAAGGAGGAAGTCAGATTAAAAGATGCTAAAAATGGCGCCGGGGATTTAGCTCAGCAGTTTCATAAGTACAAGGTCCTAAGTTCAATACCCAGTAGCAGAAAACAAACAGTCAAACAAAAACAGACAGACAAAAGATTTAAAAAATTACAACAGAGGACAATTTGTAACTTTATTTCAGTAAATTCAAAAAGAGAAACACAATGAGCTCCTCTCCACACAAACATAAACTACACAAAAATTAATTTTAGAAAAATAACAACAACCAATGAATGACCAAAGGGAATCAAAGATCTGTCCTTCTAAAATCCATCAGGCTTGTGTTTTATGAGTGTGTTCTACTCAACTGTTAATGGAAAGATGATTATTTTAATAATTTAAATATTTTAGGAAAAATTAGAATGCTTTCAAAAATCAACCTAGGTTGACATAGCTTTGTACCAAAGCTGAATGAGAACCACATCATCTCTTGAAAAGGGAGAAAAGAGAGCAATTTATTAATGCAAGTAAAACAAAATACACCCTAACATTAATAAATGATACTAATCCACAAACAAAATACATAAGCTAAAAAGAGTTTGTCTTAAAAATTATGACATAATTTAATTGAAGGTAACATTGCAAGCCTGTGAATAGATTTTTTTTAGACGTGGTGTCGAGAAGTTTGGCTTTTCATTGTTGTAGATCTTTACACAAATATAACTACCAGATGAACTGGTTCTAAAGAACATCAAAGCCCTAATTTTTTAGGACATTTAGGGAAGGATTTTTGTTGGGTTAGAAAGTCTACAAGCTGAGAAATCCAGAGACCATGAAAAATAAGACATGCAAATTTGGCTACATAACTTGCTCTGCTGGGGCAACTATGAACAGTATTGTCATGTGGAAACATTTCTGTAAGGGACACTATGGGACCATGAAGTGATAAGGGGACATTACCACACAATCTGCTTTCAAAAGACAGTGAAATTGATAGCTGTCCAGTGAGTCTGATAAAACAAAATGGAAGCACAGAAAAACAGACAGGAATGCTTCTGCGTATGGAGCAGTTTAAAAAAAAGTATGGAACAGTTTCAGAGATAAGAAAAATAATAAGGCAATATTCTTTGTCACCTTGTGCCTCGACATTTGGAAATATAAAGGGAATGGACACATTTTCTAGGAAAATATAAATTACTAAATTGACTCAAGAAAAAGGAGGACATTTTTTGTCAGGACAAGTAGTACCACTGCGTGAACATATACTAGATAAAAGTGCAGGCTACCTTTGGGAAACTTGGGAGAAGCCACAAAGGAGCTGGGAAAGAAACCTCTTCCCATAGGAGTATGGTGTACTTTGAATTAGTAAGCAAGAGCACTGAATTTGTTTTGTAAAAAAGACAGCAAAAAATCATTGATGAATTACTCCCCAGGAAGCCCTAGGAATCACAAAGAGGGGGGCCTAGGAGGTAGGGGAGAACATTCAGAAAAGCCCCAGGAAAGCCCTACTAATAATCAGATCGCTGCCCCCAAGTTGTGAGGAACTCCTCTCATCCCTCTTCTTCCTCCTTCCCACACCAGGACACCATCCTGGGATCTGAGGGCCAATGTTGCCAGAGGAACAAGCCCCAAGTTCGAGTCCTCCAGAGGCCTGAGAATCTGGCGGGCCGGACTTGGGTCCATCCCCTCCCCTCTCAGACAGAATTCGCGGCACCGCCCCGCTGGCGCCCACACCCGCGCCCACGCCCACGCCCGCGCGGGCTGGAGACGTGGGCGCTGCGGGCCACAGCGGGCAGCTCAGGAGATCGCGGGCCGCGGCACAGCTGGGAGTGAGAAACTGATTTCTTTTATGCTTCATTCTTAAAAGAGAGAGGGGGGAAAAGACAACATTCTGCCAGTTCCCACTGCAACTTGGAGAAGCAGGAGGACCAGGTCTGACGCAGAGGCTTCATTTATGGATCGGGAAGAAGTTCTGGGCGAGCCGTCTCGGCAGGATCGGCCCGGGGGACCCATGCGTGCCCGGTGGAGGCGCGGGGCGCCCCTGGAGCCGGCTCGCAGGTGATGAGGCCGCTGTGGCCAGGATCCGGGCGGCCCCGCGTGGGGAGCGGCCCCGCTGGGTAAGCGCACCCGGGATCTGCTGCAGGCTGGAAGGAGGCGGGCTGGGGGAGAGCCGCTGTATCCAGGAAACGGTGTGAAGGGCCGGAGGGAACGCGAATGAAATGTTTTCATGTTTGCTTTGACGCATGAGGGTGAGATACGCAGGGATCTGGGTTCTGTAGGAAATGGTTACAGAGCCGGGCTGAGTGACAGGCGGTGGGTTTTTGCAGGGACTAAAAGGGGGACTAGTCCGACTTTTGCAGAAATCCAGAGGAGTGGGCAGCGAGAGGGTATGATTCTGAAATTTTGCACAAGACTGGGAGGGCTCATCTGGTTATTTCCGAGGATTGGCAGGAGGAGAACTTACCGGCCAGCGGCGCGCCTGACCCCCTTCCGAGCTGCGAGACCCCGACCTGGTACCGCAGCCGCGTCAGCACCGCGGACAGCGCCCGGCCGGGCGAGGAGCCGGCAGGGCCGCGCGCTGGGGTGGGGCCTGCGAGGGTCGGCTCTCACTGCAGAGCAAACGTGGAGTTCGGCTTTTGATCTGTTCTGAACTGCTTCCGTGACTGCGGAAGGAAGAGGCGGAGTATAACGACTGATACCCCCGGGCTCCTGCGAGTGTAGCCCCTGAGCTGTGTGGCCTCCTGGGTTTTGGAAGATGTATCCATGGTCGCTTAACCATCTAGCATTTGTTTATGAAGCACTTATCATGTGCCAAAGCCCTATGCTAAAGACTCCACAGAGGTTGCTTAATTCTTACAGGACATTACTAGCATACTGTTTGTGTACTATCATTCCCATTTCGCAGATGAGGAAATTGCAACAAGAGTGGCTGAGAAACTTGCCCATGTCTACGCAGCCAGCACATTGGCCGCGTTCTCAAACTCCAGACCACCATAGGGTGGATGTGCCCGAGAAAGCGTCTCTCCATGGAGCAGCTCAGAACTTGCGATGGAAAGAATAGAGCTGTGATCAAAGCTGTGCTCTTGGATAAAATTATTAACTGTGTCTGAGTTCCTGAGGTTCTAGACCTGTAAAATCCGGGTCAAAACGCTTTCCTAGCATCAGCATGGAGGAGGCTGGTCAAGAGGTGGAGGGGTAAGGGTTGCCATGGGAGGGACTGGGAGGGAGGTGGCAGCACCTGAAAGGCAAGGAGACTGGTCCTGCACAAGGCAGCGCCTCGCGAGGGACTAGGCTCCCTCGGGGCTGGGAGGCGAATTCGGAGAGCTTAGTTCAGTGTAATGAGCCTGTAGGTTTTTACAGGACTTCCTGCCTCTCCTTTGAGCCTTCTAACAATCCTATAAAGGACCTGTAAATTCTATTCATTTGGCAAATTGATGTCTTCCCCAATTTACGTAGGTACCAAGTGGCAGATGTGGCGTTGGACTCCAGGTATCCTGCAGCTTCTCGATGTCTTTTTCCCCACCACACACTGGCACTTTCTTGGGGGTTTAGGGTAAAGGATAATCGAAGCAATAAAAGCAAATTCAGACAAATACTATAAACACACCCAGCTGAGAGTTTTCAAGCTGTTTTGGATCTACAAAAACTGCAGGCTGAGGTGGATCCAACAGTAAATGATGTTGATCATATTATGTTTTGTTAGACAAAGACTAAAACAATTTATAAAGACCCAGAAGATGTTAGGCTTATACATAGTAGTAGTTGAGAAGGAGGAGGAGGAACAAGATGACAGCCATAACTGGAAATAAACCAAATATAAATTGTACATATGATAAAGTCCTAGAAACTTTTTCTGGGGCATCATGCACAATGTAACATATATTCAGGTTTTTTGGTAGGAGGAGGGCAGGAATAACTGAAGATACTTGAAAAAGTTTATTGAACCTTTTCTTTTACTTAACACAGACCCTCAGAGCTCTGAGAGGCCAGGTATAGTGACATACTCCTGTAATCCTAGCTGCTCTAGAGATTATAAGGTTGAAGCCAGCCTGGGAAACTTAGTGAGACTATATATATATATATATATATATATATATATATATATATATATATATATATATATATATATATATATATATTTGAGTAAATCCTTGCATATATATATACTAAAACAGATGAGAATATATCTTAGTGGAAAAGGTCTCCAAAGTTGAATACTTTACACAGAGTCTCCTGTTTATTGGTTAGAGGGAAAGAAAGCAATTTACCTTGGAAAAAATTGACACATTCCAAACATTTTGAAATCCTATACACTTTGGCTGTGCCAGGTACTGTGTTCTTATCTTTAAAACTTAGCAACACCAGTGTAGTTCCTTTTCATGTGCCTCAGAGGTGGGCAGTTTGCCTGACTCTTTCCTGGTCATACACAATATCCTCTGCCCTTCTGCCTTTCAGGGCTGTTTCTATTTTACTTTCCCTCACTACAGTAGCAGCTAATGTATCTTCCAATGGCAGATACAGCAGATCACCAATATCCAGATACTTTCTCTAAGAGAGACAGTAGGTAGCTGTAATTTTGTTCCAGATCTTTTTATTATTTTATTGTAAATAAAACTATGGACGTTTTACATATTTCAGCTGAGAGGAGCCAGCTTGTTTGATTTTCATGAGTTTAGAAATACAAAATGAGAAGACAATAGCTGAGTTTAAAAAAAAAAACTCTTTTAATCCCGACTCTCAAATCCTTGCTTGAGTGCTGTGGATCCCGGGAGCTGATGTGGCCACAGATGGGTACTCTTTGAGCAGTGTGTCTTCACTGGTTTATTTGTGATAAAATGACTGTGCATTGTTCAGTTTCAAAAGGCCCTGCTATTATTCTAGTCTTACCACCAGCCTCACTTACATGTTTCAATTACTTAACGTGGTCCATTTAGGGAATGTAGATTTGCATATAAAAGTAAACTACATGAATCATTAGTCACGATGTTGTGGTTTTGTTCCTCCTCTCAATTTCTACTCATTTACCTCTCAGAGTTGCTAAAGGTCCAAACAAAGCTAATGAATGTACATAGTCATTCTGTAAACTTTCAAATACAGTGTGCTCAAATGAACTGTAATAAATCACAGCAAAGATGCAATGTCATTCATGCTATTGCCACACCAATATCTGATTTCCAGTTCAATTTTTACATTACAATTTTTGACACAGTTGCAGACCTCACAGAAGTTTTTTGGCTTATTTTTTGCTTTAGTTTTCTATGGAAATAGGATTGATCCCAGGAAACATTCTACCACGGGACTACATCTCCAATCCTTTTTAATTTTTATTTTGAAACAGTCTAGAGCAACAGCTAAGTTGCTCTAGCTGACCTTAAACTTGTGATTCCCTTGTCCCAGCCTCTAAGCAGCTGTGATTACCAGGGTGTTCATCTAGGCCCCAAGCACTGGATGTTTTAACATCTATTATTTTTGATGCGTGATAGGAGACGATCTCAGATTAAGGAAATTAGATTTGGGTTGATCTTCACATTTAATGGGTCCCTGTTAAATTCTGCCTTGGAAACATCTCTCCAGCTGAATCTTCCTCAGCCTCCCTACTGTGGTAGCTATGACTCCTCTTTGTCTCCCACAGGCTCTTAGGTGACCTCTCAGCCTCCCATCCATCTCCCAGCTGTGGCCAATGATCATGCTTCCCTTTTCCTTAACCCTTTTCTGGCTCCCTGTTTCCATGTAACAAATGTCAGCCAGGTGAGGAAGAGCCGTGAGCCTGACTTCTGTGGACCTCCCACGTTTGCTGGTCCCACCAATGCACGTGCTGCACTTGCCATGGGCCTGCACCAATTCTAAAGTCCTGAAAACTTGGCCTGTGTCACCTTGACCTTTGAACCTCTACTTCTCCAAATGTAACCACTGAAGGAGAAATTTCAGTTTAGCAATTTTCCAGTTCTTTTTTTCCTCCAAGAGTGAGCACATTGTCTTAGGACTCCTTTTCCAGTCAGCACCCCTAGTTCCTCATCCACTTGAGTCTCCTTGCTACATGTCATCTTCCCCCAGGAGCTTAAGCACAGCTCCCCAGTTATCTCATGTAGAGGCTAAGGATGTGGACTTTGGATGCAACTGCCTGGGTTTGAATTCCAGCTCCACAGCATACTGATGGGGGAGGGGGAGTTGGGTAAGTAACCCTTTTGAGATTCAGTTTCAATTTTGGTAAAATGAGGATGGTAATAGTATCTATCTTATGACATGTTGTGAGGATTAGATAAATGTGGAATGTTCAGTACATTGCTTGGAACATAGTAAGCACAGAATAAACATTTTTTTTCTTTGAGACAGGGCCTCACTTTGTAGTTGAGGCTAGCCCTGAGCTTACTATGTAGTCCAGACAAGCCTTGAACTCACAGCAATGCTCTTGCTTCTGCTTCCCGAGTGCTAGGATTACAAGTGTGAACCACCAAACATGCCATTGTAGTGTGTAGTACTGTTTGCTGATGGGCATGAGTCACCATATCCGGCATTGTTGTATGTGGTTACCAGGGATCAAACTTGGGACCTTGTGCTTATAAAGCAGGTGCCAGAACCACTGAGCTAAATCCCTGGCCTAATAATATTGTTCTTAAAGCGTATATCTGCCTCCTTTCTAAATTATAAATACCTTGGCATTTAGACCTGCAGTTGCTACATCTTTTTACCTGAATACCTAGCAGAGTAGACAGTCAATATATGTTAATGATGATTGTGATGCTGGTACTTTAGTCTGGGTTTCCTGGATTATATAAGTATAAGAAATTGATTGATGCTCTTAGAAACAAACATGGGAATTCCTTGGAAGGCTTTCCAAGTGTTCATGGACTCCGAAGGCAGCTAAGCTCAGAAGAAGGGGCTTTCTCAGTATGTTGCCCCTCTCCCCTCTGCACATGCGGCTCACCCCCAAACACAGCTTTACCTCTAGCGCTCCCAGAGCTTCAGCTCCTACAAGTAGCTCTGGAAACTGGGGTTTCTAGTCTCAGTTTCAAGTTTCACCCAGAACTAAGTTAGCCATGAACAGAGAGAGTTAGATAATGGAAAGTTGACTGCTGAAAGCCGCGTGCTCTGTGTAGGATATGGTGAGCAGGATGCAGTCACTGAGCTAGAAGAAACACTGAGAGTCACCTGCTGGTTTCTGGATCACTGTGGCAAGTTACTTCTTCATATTTGGGTTCAGTTTGCTCCTTTGTGCAATGGAAAGAAATCTTCTTGAAAGAGACTTTCATGGCTCAGTGAAGGAGTTGGTATCAATCTGAGGCAAAAACAGACATATGAGCACTTTATTGGGTCATAAAACTTGGTAAACAGGAATGAAGAGAATAAAAAGTGTGGCAAAGCAGGAAGAAGGGCAGACCCAGGGGAAAGCTTAAGAGCTGGCTGTGATTCAGGACCAGACCACAGTGGCTTGGTCTCACGGATGATGCACAAGCTGTAACAAAGAAAGAAGGGTTTACCAAGTGTCTCATCTTCCCTGTGCATCTCCCTGGTAACCTCTGCTCCAGAATGTTAACTCCCCACACTCTGAGCTAAGTCATCTGTCCTCTCCATGAGCTGCTGGAGAAGCCACACCAGGCTGATGGAAGCTGGGTGTGGGTCTCTGTCACCCACACTAGTGACCAGACTCTTGGGCTTTGGAGAGCTATGGCCTCTGTTAAGCCCACATGAGAAGAAAGAAGGCAAATGGCCAACACACAGAGGGGAAAGTAGACGAGACTATGCAAGTCAGGGATGCTTCATGCATTTATGTAATTCATAAGGCTGCTGTTGACCTGCCAGCTACACCAAAGCCTTTGTGCTCGTGAATTGAAAAGGGAAGCTGAATGCAGCATGCCTACTGCTAATATTAGCCCGACATGCTTTATCTGCAAGAGCGAGGTCAGGGCCTGATCTGTCCCCTCCTCCTGTGTTGACATTGTTGAAGAAATTTCAGTTGAGAGACCCAGTGAGCAAATGGTGGCAGAACACTTGTGAAATATGGGTGTGCAGAAAGCTGCTCCTGTGGGCACGCCTGACTTTCCTGGACACAGAGAGGCACCAGGGCGAGCTATGCTCACTCTGCACCCTCCTTAGGTGCTGGGGGATGATTAGGGACAGGTTAGGGCCAAGGATGCTATCTTAAGCAAAAGGCTAGAATCAGTCTCCTAGAGATGCCATCTTCTTTCTCTCCCTTCATACCCTCCCTCTCTCCACTCTGAGGCAGTGAGAGGTGTATAATGTGCACCCTACAGCATAAGAGGGAGTCAGATTATCTGTCTTTCCTTTTACATTTCTTCTCCTTTTCCTCTCATCATTTTCCTTATTCTATTTTCCAGTTATTAAGGAAGAAAAGACCTGTCCCTGTAGGTCGGAGCTCCTTGAAGGGACCAACTCAGATGATTAATAAGATCAATTCTCCGGGGAAGAGGTTGCAAAGCAGTAAAGCTTACAGGGACTTGACAAAGGTCTTTCCCAGTTTTTGCCTCTTGTGAATAGTGCTATGTCTGTCTTCTATTTATTAGTGAGCTGCTGGTGTGATCCCACACACATATACCATGAGTGGTTTAAAATAAGAAGTTTGCTTTCTTCCATTTCTGCAATTCAGGGCTGGTGCTGGGTGTTTCTGCTGCTGACCTCACCCAGCTCACTTAGCTGAGGTCATCAAGGGGTTGCTTAGGGCCGAAAAGTCTGAGTCCATCTGGCTGGAGCTGAACTTGGGGGACAGCCCAGGCTTTCTGACACTGCAGCTGAATGATGAAGGAGTAAGCTGGAAGGTGCAAGATCTTCCAAATTTTTGCCCCCAAAAGTCACACAAAATTACTTTTGCCTAATTGTACTGATCAAAGCAAGTCACAGAGCCAGCTTGGCACATATGCACCCTGATGTGGGAGGACCTTGTGACCATATTTACAATCAACCACAGGTACGAACCTGAGAGTTAAATTACTGGACCTTTGATTCTTCTTAGGCCCAGGTCACACTTCTGGGAGGAACGTGCTGCCTCCCAACTTCATGTCCTTCATACTGTCATCCTGTCTAATTCTAGCCATCCCACTGAGAATGGATTGGCATCTGGTACCTTGATTTAATTTTCCATGAGTAGTAACGAGGCCGAGTACCTTTTTATGTGTCTGTTGGTCATTTGTGTGTCCTTTTTTGAAGGAAGTGATTTTAGGTGTTCTTTATATAGTCTGGATATGAGTCACTGTAATTTTACTCAATCTCCCATTGGATTTTGAGTGATTTTTCTCTTAATTACAAAGGAAGTCACATTTACACTGCAGTTTGAAAGATGATGAATAATTAAAGAAGAGCAAGGAGACCTTATAATTAGAAACCTGAGCAGTGCCAAGAGGGGGGAAAGTGGTGGCTCTGAGAAAAAATAAGATTGGTTTCAAGGTGGGTAGTATGAGGCCTGGAGATGCAGAAGATAATGTTGGACAGGTGAGGCCAGAGATGCAGAGTGGGTTGGAAAGAAGCACTTTACCAGTGGACATTCTCTTTAGTTAGCTGAGGTCTTGCTTCTGATCTCTAGAACTCAGAGGCTGGGGAGCTTATGGATGCATAAGATTTGAATTCAACACTCCTAGCTAAGACCTCTGAGAAAAGTATTAAAATGAGAAAAATTAAGTGTTTTGTACTATCTCATGAAACATTCACAATGATTCTGTAAGGTAAGCAACTCCCTCCAACACACACACACACACACACGCACACACACCCAGGTGAGGACTCAGGTGTTAGGTGACTGAGCGAGGTAACATAGCTTGGGAACAGGCTGGGCTGTGACTGTACCAGGGCCTGCAGTGATCATGCTGACAGACAAGGGAGAGGATGCATAATCTTTTCCCCTTCTTCCCTTGCTAGGTCTAATTGCCTCTCTGGCTCAGAGACTCTCTGCTGCAGCCAACATGATGGATGACGATACCGAATTGAGGACTGATGGAAACTCTCTGCTAAAGGCCGTGTGGCTGGGGCGGCTCCGGCTGACCAGGCTGCTACTAGAAGGTGGTGCTTATATCAATGAGAGCAATGATAAAGGTGAAACAGCGCTCATGGTGGCATGCATCACGAGACATGTGGACCAGCAGAGCATCAGCAAGTCCAAGATGGTGAAGTACCTGCTGGACAACAGGGCGGATCCCAACATCCAGGATAAGTCTGGCAAGACTGCGCTCATCCACGCCTGCATCAGGAAAGCTGGGGGAGAAGTGGTCTCCCTGTTGCTGGAGAATGGAGCAGATCCCAGCCTCGAGGATCGCACTGGGGCCTCAGCTCTGGTTTATGCAATAAATGCAGATGATAAGGACGCACTGAAACATCTTCTTGATGCCTGCAAAGCCAAAGGAAAGGAAGTGATTATCATAACAACGGATAAGTCCTCTTCGGGCACCAAAACCACCAAACAGTATCTCAACGTCCCTCCTTCACCCAAGGTGGACGAGAGACAGTTGCCTCCCCAGTGTGCCTCCCCTTCTGACATCGAGCTGAAGGCACCACCCGGTGAGAAAGAGGATGACTTCTTCAGCCTGCAGACAGGACCCTCAAGTGGTGGTAACACTGCAAAGGTCCTTGCTGAGCCTGGATCACCCACCAGGAAGGTCAATAACCTCAGGAGGGCCCGTCTGCCCCAGCTGAAGAGGCTGCAGTCTGAGCCCTGGGGCCTGATCGCTCCCTCCGTGCTGGCTGCCTCCATGCATCAGGATGAAACCCAGGGCACCAGCACAGACGGCGAGGTCATAAGGAACCTCAGCGAGGTGTCCTTTCCCAAGAGGGGGCCCCTGTCCAGAACCAACAGCATAGATGGCAAAGACCCTGCCCTCTTCCCCACTGTCACGGAGCAGATTCTAAAGATGGCAGCACCCTCAGCACCAGCTTCTTGGAAAGGCCCTGCTGCTCACCCTCGCCTGGCCCGGAGAGGAACTCTCCCTGTTGACCAAGAAAGGGGCACTGTGAATGCATCTGGACCCTCCTCTCTTAAAGAGCCAGCATCCCTCAAATGGCTAGAAAATGATCTCTATGACCTAGACTTACAGCCGGGGCCAGACTCAGCCAACCCTACTCTTCTTGAGTCAGGCAAAGTCCCCTTAGACAGAAAGAAGCTCAACGGCTCACTCATGTCCCTGTTCCAGGGCTCCCGGGAGGCTCTGGAAGTTATGCCCGGTCCTTCCCCCAGCGCAGTGCGCTGCCCGCCTCACCTTCTAGAAAGACGAGGTTCTGGAACTCTGCTGCTAGACCGTATTGCTCACACCAGGCCTGGCTTCCTTCCGCCTTTAAATGTGAATCTGAACCCACCTATCCCAGATATCAGACCTGCCGGCAAACCTTCTTCCCCGCTCAGTAGTGGCTTAAAATCTATGGTTCCTGTTGCTCCGAGCTCACCAAAGAGAGTTGACTTGAGAAGTACAAAGAAGCTCCTCCGAAGGCATTCCATGCAAGTGGAGCAGATGAAGCAGCTGTCTGGCTTTGAGGAAATCATGACCTAGCACCTTTTAGAATAGCTTTTCCCCCAAGTCTGTAAACTTCATGGGAGGGATCAAAAATCCAGACCTGCACAGCCATGCAGAGTCTCTACATCCTGATTATTCCCGAAGGCTGGTGTGGCCACATCTGAGACATGGGGACCAGTGCTGCCTTGCATCGGAAACAAGCAGGGGTTATTTCAGAGAATTTACTGGTGTAATAATCCCTGAGATGTTGTAGGCCTGTTTGAAAAGAACTCAGGAAAATTAGATTTTAGAGATAAAATTCTAAGCAAAAAGTTCTCTGAAAGAAGAAAGACTTCTTTGCAGTTTGGAGGCGACACAGCAAGCACAAAGGCTGAAGTCGTGGATACCAGTTATGTTCTGTAAGACAAACAGAAAACACACATTTAGACCATAAGATGTCATTGGCTATCTGTAAAGTGCCTAAAAAGAAAATATGGATTTGATACTCTTTGGAATGTGCAAAACCTCAAAAACAACCTTTAAGCAACTCTATCTGGTTTCCTCTGATAGAGTAGAAGCAGAACTCTCCCAACAGAGAGGCCCTGGTTTGTGGGCCTCATGCCATGCTGTGGGCATTACCAAGCGCGGCTGAGCCCTGTTGGCTTTCCAGAATCAGGGTGTGCACCGAGTCCCGCACATGCCTTCGTATTCCTCATCCTGACCTGTCACTCGCTAGAGCTGCAGGAAGGAGCTCTGACCAGGGAGGAGACTTTCTCTGATCCCTGGGCCCAACACAGGCCACGGGTGGAAATCTTGTGGAAAACAAAGTTGACTATCGTGGATTTGAACATGATGTAATCTGTAGAACAAAAACACTTCCCAGTTATTCTTGTGAGAACCTGAAGACATCCCCCTGAATGAGGTTAGGGAATGCAAACTGTTATTTCTCTTCCCAGTGACCTGGGTAATTTAAGAAACATCTGGTTTCTTCATTGCCCTAATTATCTGGGTGATGAGAGATTTATAGAAACAATATGAAGAATTCTTTTAAGCACTTTGAAGAAATCCAAAGAAGAAAGCAGATATTTAGCACATTTGTGGCCACACCTTAGATAAAAATATTCTTGTTTCCTTCCCATCTATTTCTTCTCTCACGCAGCCAAGGTAGACTTGTTCTGTGGTTGAGAAGTTCAGCTGTCCCTAGAGATGGCACCATGTGGATGGAAGAGCAGTTCTTTGGATCTGACAGGCTTGGGTTTAATCTGGGTCTCATCATTTACTGCTGTGCAACTGTGAGAAAGCAGCTCCCCATCTAGAGCCACTGTCCCCTGATCTGTAAAATGGAATAAGAATGTTGCTTTGTGAGGCTATGGTCAGAGTGAGGTGACACAGTGTACTGATGTGCTTCTGTTCCTGACACACATAGGTGTCTCAGGACAAAAGGTAACTCACTGAAATTTACTTTTTGAAACTTCTGAAACCTCAAAATATTAATTCTTAAATAATATACACAATGGAGTAAAGTCTAACTGAAAGATGCCTGCTGCCTCAAGATTCCCACAAGATCGATAAACCCTGATTCCTAAAACCATTTGTAAAGGGAAACATTCTACCACATAAGCTCTGCATATCATGCTAATGCTAGAAAGACATTTCCTAGAAATGTATCTAACTAATCCCAAGAAAAGATTAATGACAGTTATAAAGAGCTTATTTATGTGGTTCCATGAAGCCACACTCATGACCTCAGTACTACTGACAGTTGAGGTTGAGTGATTTATGCCGGGTGAGCATTTCTGTCACGTGTATCACAGGCTATTTGGCAACTCACTAGATGACAGCAGCACTTTGCTCTTCAGTGTGACAACCAACATGTCTCCAGACTTGATTTGGTGTCTGCTGAGGGGAGGATTGCCTTGGTAGGTCACTGTGCTCTCCTGAACGGCTGGGTAAGGGGTAGAAATGTGTCCAGAGACAGAGCCAGCTGCACGTGAGGCTTCAGGACTCCGGGAAAACAGACACAACACAAGCACCAGAGGTCCCTGTGCCTTGTGGGATAGGCAGAAAGTGAGAAGAAAAGCACATTAAGTGATGAAAATGCACAGCTGAAGAGTGTGGCTTAATGTGGATGCCCATATAGTTTTCTGAACCACTTGGTTGTTACCAGATCTTACCAAGTAAACCCAATTATAGATTAAGAAATAGCTTTCATCATTAAAGAGAGAATTGTACAACCATTTCCTTCAGCAGCTCATTACACACACACACACACACACACACACACACACATACACACACAGCGAGCATATTTTAGGTAATTTTCCAGCTATTGTCAGTGCCAATTAAAACTGCCCTGTATTGCAATAGCAAGACCCAGCACAGGAGCATTTTGTGTAGGAGCCAAAAATTGGAAAGTTGATTCATGTGCAGTGGAGCTGGTGTGTTTGTAGTGATTAGCTCAAGCAAAGCACCAGGCATGAAGAGCTGCTCCATCAGGGTGGCTGGTCCATTAAACAGAGGCAAAGTCAAAGTCAAGAGCTCTCCTGCCGGCCCTGCCTGCATCTCAGTATGACCTTTCCACAGACCCTTCTTTGGCAGGTACTGCAACCATTTTCTCATTATCTCTTGGGGAAGAATTAGCTGAATTAGACTTGGTCTACACTAGCACAATGGCCAAAATACCTTGTCATGGTTTATGCATAAATAAGCAATTTTGTCCACATCGATGAACATCACAAGAATGCTTTTCAAAAGCATATTTTAGATTCAAACATGCTTTCTAGATAAGAGGTTAGTTTTTCATTTTGGAATCCTAGAGTCATTGTACAAGTTAGCTGCAAACTATAGTTTTGCTGATCTATCCACTTAAGACTCTCTACACTGTTTATTATCATATAATCCAGAATGTGAGCCTAATGTTTCAAGTCCAGTATTTTGGGTTAATTCTAGTCAACCCAAAGCTTTTAACAAATCCCACCAACCCCTGAAGACTCTCTTCAAACTTCATGCAGTGGCCGGCCAGGGCACACGCCAGGCCAAATTTAGACCTTCTCCTTGTGTGTCGGTGCTTTGGCCGCACGTAGCCAGTGCTTCTGAGCAGCCCTCTGCAGTGTCCCATCCCAGTCTTATGCTGAAGATGTGCTCAGAGATGTGTCAGAGTCCATGTCATGAAAGTACTTCATCAATAAAAGGTCTGTTGTGAACCTTTAGCAGTACTTCTCATTTACTTCACTGGAATTTCAAGGATAAAATTTACCTTTTCCTGAAGATGGCATTGGTATGACTGGCTAGTGATGTGAATCTTAGCAACACTCAATATTTTATGATTAATTTCAAAAATCAATGTTAAGCTATACAAATGTCATGGCTCCTCTGCTGGCAAACAGCAGTGAATGAGAAGGGGTGAATGTTTCCACCGCCTGTTGCAGTCACTGGGCTGCATCCAGCAACAGATAAACTCACAGCCTCCATCCTTCCTTGTGAGGCCTCTCTGTGCATTGACCAGGGTGGACGTGAGTTGACTTCCTTCCTCTTATGTGAGGACAGAGCAGCAAGAACAGGTCTCTTAACCTCTAGTATCTTGTGACTCCCTGAACAAACTCCCTTAAGTTTTCCCCTAGGCTACTGAAATTAATTTGGATACTGGAAGAAAAAAAGCAATTTTAACATTTCTTTTCCCACCTCTGCCATCAGGAAAGGGAGGCCAATATTATCTCTCACTCGTCTGAGAAGAGATGATAAGGAAAGAAAAGAAGATGGCGAGGGAGCTGGAAGAGGGACGCAGTAATAGCCACATTGGCTGATGCTGGAGAAGGGGGTGTGTTCTTAGGGCTGATAGAAGGTTTAGAAGTCTGTGACCCCTTGACCAAACTTGCTCCTTCCCAGAGTAAAGTCCTAGAAAGAAGCGGCTACATGGTCATGTGTCTTGGGAGGCTAGGCCTGGCCGTGGTGTGTGGAAGGCAGAAGCCATGAAGATGTTGTGAGTTTGACACCACATCAGCATGATTACCAGACAGTGTGACGTTCCAGGCAGCCTGAGCACTGTGTCTATGCACATCTCCATGGAGTGCAGGAAAAGAGAGTGCCACAGGGACCCAGGTAAACTTTGTTAAAGGGGGACCAGGACTGGTTTTAGTGGATTTAGAAAAGTAATATGGCATTGCATAATCCAAGAGAAATTTGCAGCACTTCAAGTCCAAGAAAAAAGAAAACAAAATGTGCATGTAGGAAGTTCAATATCTTAAGCTCAGTTCCACTTGCCCGGAGAAAGGGTATTAAAAGAAGGATTGGACCTCAGGAGGTAAGTTCTTCAGACCATCGTGACATCCAGTTGAGTCAACATGGTAAGAAGAGTTTGAGGATTCTCACAGGGGCTCCTTAGTGGAAGATGATTTTACAGTCCAATTCCAGCAGGCAGAGTGTAGAAGAATATTTTGAAATAATGAAATTCAAAAAAAGAAAGGAAACAAATTTTATGTATATAGGGGGGTGGTAGGGTGGGTAGGGCTATGGGAAAAAATGAGAATTAAGTTGTGTCTTATACTGGTACAAATCCCCATTATGGAGTGTAATCATAATGCGTATATGTAATGTACCAATAAAGATTTCAATTTAAAAAAAAGAAATAATGAAATTCAAACCTACTGGTGCTAATTCTAGAGGAGAGTGACCTTATGCACAAGGTATGGAGAAATTAAAGGACAAAAGAAAGAAAACAGAGGGTCTTTTTTTTTTAGGTTTTTTTTAGGTTTTTTTGAGACAGGGTCTCGCTTTGTGGTTCAGGCTGGCCCTGAGCTCAGCCTCCAACTCACATCACAGCAATCCTCCTGCCTCTGCCTCCCAAGTGCTGGCATGACAGGCGTGAGCCACCACACCCGGCACTGTGGTATGTGGTACTGATTGCTGCTGGGCGTGAGTCTCCACACCCAGTATTGTATATGGTTAACCAGGGAATCGAACCTGGGCCCTTGCGCTTGCAAGACAGGGGCCAGAACCACTGAGCTAAATCCCTGGCCCAAACAAAGGGTCTTGAAGAGCCAAGGATCTGCCAGGGTAACTAACTCAAATGAACAGCTTAGTGAAGATGTCTTGGACCTGTCCTCTGGGTTTATGGCCTCCTTGACACACCTCTGATTTAGGCAGAGAAGAGTCAAGGGTCTAAAGTAAATTTTTAGTTATCTCATTAAAATTTACCAGGCATTTAATCCACTCTTTGCTGGTAGCTAGCTGGTTGCCTATACCATTCAGTTTATTTTCTTTTTTAAATTGAAATCTTTATTGGTACATTACATAGACACATCATGATTGCACTCAACAATGAGAATTTGTACCAGTATATGCCACAACTTAATTCTCATTTTTTCCCATAGCCCTACCCACCCTACCATTCAGTTTTTTTTTTCTCCCTCCCATCCAATCCTGACTTTGGTGGGTGTAGCTGCCCTGTATCCTTGCAGATCTTTGGATGAAGAGAAGCTTATCCCAGCCCCAGGTCAGAGGGACGTCCTGATTGGTCTGCACTGATCATGGCAATCCCATTCTTCTCATACTGATTGGTTAAGGTACCCATTAAACCCAATAAACAGATTCATGGCATTCTCCTCATGTGGCTCAGACTCAGACATGAGTCTTTTTATTTTTAAGGGGGGTCTGTTTCTATCCCAAACCTCACACTCCACTTCATTCCATTGTATTTTATCATATTACCTTCCAGTGGTGTATTTCTTTTTCTGGACCAGTGTCATAGCACACTATTTCAGTTATTCTAGAATCTTAAAGCACTTTTAGAAATTGTAGGATGAACCCACTTTCAATTCTACTTGTTGGACAAATTATTCTTTTGAATCACATCAAGAAATGCTTAAATTTTACCAGGACTATGATTGAGATCCTATATTACTTAGTTATTTTGATATGAATCATTTTTAAGATTAGATCTTCTAATACAGAAATATGGATTATTTCTCTAAAAATTTAAATATTCATTATCTTATCTTTGGTCCTCATTCAAATGTTTGGCTCTCTTCATAAAGATATTATACATTTCTTTTTTATTCCATTACCAGATTATATGTTTGCCACAATTGTAAATATAATATTCTTTCCTAGACATCAGATATTGCTGATTTGTAGCAAAAGATATGTTTTCTTTAATGTGATTACAATGAAAATACCTACAGAGTTTTTCATTAAAATGACAAAATGACTCCATAATTCATATGGGATAGCATGGACTGAAAATAGCTAAGACAGTTATAAAGAATAATAAAAACAGAGAAGATCATGGTACAAGATGACAAGGTTTAAAAGTGATAACAATTGAAATAGTGTGATAAAACACAGTACTGGATAAATTGACCCAGAAAAACAGAACAGAACATCATACGACCTCACATTAGTGTTAAATTTATACTTGATGAAGGTAGAATTGCAGATCAATAAATGATGCTGTGATTATTTGTTTTCGATATGAAATAAAGACAAGTTAGGATCTTGATTTCCTGGCCAATGGCTAAAAACATGAATGAAATACAAGATGAATTTTGACTGCAATTTTTGTTTTTTGTTTTGTTTTGTCTTTTGAGACAGGGTCTCACTTTGTAGTTCAGGCTGACCCTGAATCCTCTGTGATCCTCCTGCCTCTGCATCCCAAGTGCAAGGATTGTAGGCATGAGCCACCATACCCAGCTTGATTGTAATTTTTGTATTCATACTTACAAAGGAGATTGATATATAGTTGTCCTTTTTATATACTTGATCTTGAGTAACCTGGAAAGGCCAATGTGTTGAACATTTAGTCCCAGAACACAATACTGTTGGGAGGTGGTGGAGTGGGAAGAACTTGACTTGCTGGAGGCTTGTCCCTGAAGGGGACATGAGGACTTTGTCCATTTTTCTGTTTCCTGGCTGCTATGAGGTGAGCAGTTTTGCAGCACCACATGGTCCCTACCTGGATGCCGTGTCTCTTACAGGCCCAGGAGCAACGGAGCCAAACAGCCATGGACTTACAACTCTTGAAAACCACCCCCCCCAAATCTTTTCTTCTTTTTCAGTTATTCATCTCAGGTATTTTATCACAATACCATAATGCTACTGACAGTCTGGCTTTTGTGTAAAGCTCAGCTGAGCCTCCTAGAATAATCTGGGGTATGTGCTCTCATTTTAGGTTTTCTGAAAAGGTCTAAGTTTAAGTAGGAATATTCCTTGATTGTGTACTCACAGGTTTTTCTTGTATATTGATCTTGCTGGTAAACCTGTCAGGATTACATGTGTGCCCATATATACACACATGTGAAAGAAGTACACCTCTGGCTTAGCTTACCAGTGAGAAAAGGTGCAGAAGGCTCATGACTTGCCCAAGAGCACATGGATGGAATCAATCACTAGCCAGGGGATAGTGAAGGTTTTCGTCTTCACCAAAAACTTCTTCACACTATTTGTGATTTTACTCTTCAGTTTCCATCAGTTACTGATATGGTTCCCGTCACTACACGTTAATTTGCTTTCCCTGGAGTCTTACATAAGTGGAGTTATACAGTAGGCATGCTTTTGTGTCTGGCTGTTCCATTCTGCACAATTAGCTAAAAATCCACCCAAGTGATTTCTTGTACTAGCATTTCATGCCTTTTCATTTCTGAATGCATTCCATTGTGTGGGAATGTCACAATCTGTTCATCCATGCACCTTTGGAAGGATGCATGAGTCTTTTCCAGTTTGGGGCTATTATGAGCAATGCTGCTACAAACTTTTATGTGCATGTTTTTGTATAGACATACACTTTCTTTTCTCTTTCCTAAATACTAGGAGGGGCATGACTAAGTTGTAGGTGTGCATATAAATTTTTAGACACTATATAACTGTTTCCCAATGTTCTACGAGAGTCATGGTTGCTTCGTATGTTCACCTATGCTTGTGAGGTCAGTCGTTTTAAGTTTATCTACTTGATTGTGGTTTTAATTTGGGTTTCTTTAGTGACTGACAGTGTTGAATATTATTGCACATGCTTTTAAACAATTATGTCATCTTTGGGGACATGTCTGTTCATTTTCTTACTTATTTAAAACAATGATTTTTATTGCTGATTTTGAGAGTTCTTTATATATTCTGGATACACCTTTTATCATTGTATGCATTTCAAGGATTTTATTCCAGTTTGGGGCTTGTCTTTCATCCTCTTAATAGAGTCTTTAAAGAGCAATTTCAAAAAAAATTGTATGGTCTATTTTATTAGTTTGTTCTTTTATTGTAGATTGTCTTTTTGGTCTACTATCTGGGAAGTTTTTACCTAACCCAGGATTATAAAGATTTTATTCTAGATTTCCTTCTAGAAGTTCTACAGATTTAGGGGCCAGGGAGTTAGCTCAGTGGTTCCAGTGCCTGTCTTGCAAGCGCAAGGACCCGAGTTCGATCCCCGATAACCACATAACAATACTGGGCGTGGAGACTCACGCCCAGCAGCAACCAGTACCACATACCACAGTGCCGGGCATGGTGGCTCATGCCCGTAATCCCAGCACTCGGGAGGCAGAGGCAGGAGGATTGCTGTGATGTGAGTTTGAGGCTGAGCTCAGAGCCAGCCTGAACTGAACCACAAAGCGAGACCTTGTCTCAAAAACCTAAAAAAAAAAAGAAAAGAAAAGAAGTTCTATAGATTTAGAATTTACATTTAGGTCTCTAAACTATTTGAGTTAATTTTTCTATATGGTGTGAGTTATGGACCATACGGTTTAGAAGCCTTAGGAATTGGTTTGTTTGAGGAGTTTGAAAAAGTTTGGGATGCCAGCTACAGATTACTTAGAATTCAGTAAGCAGAGCCTCCCAGGTGATTCCAGTGGAGTTCAGAAGACCATAATACTGACAAGAATGCAGACAGTAAAGGCCAAGCTCCAGGGTTTTCAGTTAGGAACAAGAACTCATTGGTAGTTGGACTAGAGGCCCCGGAAGAAAAGTTGTCTACATTTTGTCCTTATCCTGAGCCTTTGCAAGAGATCAAGACCAAAGTTTTTTGTATTTGAACATATTATCAACAGGAAATGTTGGAGGAAAACTGTCTCAAAGGACTTCCTGGTCCTGACTTCTGAAGTATTGCATCCTAAGAGTTGTAACTCACAAAATTGCTTAGTTTGATCCTAGAATTGCCTTAATAGGTCTTCAGTAAGCCTTCTTTCTATGGGAAAATTCTATAAATTTATAACTATTCTTGGGTAATGCACAAAATGCAGTGAATTCCATTTCAATCTACAAATCTTGAATTCCATGGAATCAGAGGAAGAATGGAGCTGGACTCAGAGGAGCACAGGAATAAAAGTGAGAAACCAGGTTCACCAGCAAAAGCAGACTAGAGCACCATGCTCCCACGGTGCTGGTCCCACTGGTTCTCACAGCCATGGACCCTGGATGCTCACAACCTCCCATCTTGGACACTTCCTCAAAATCCAGACACAGGGGCATGAAGTTGGTTCAGCCCAGGCACAGTTCCATGCTTCAGGGTCAGAGACAGAGTCTCGGGGAGTTTCTGCTAGTTTTGAATCCTGTGATGAAGATTAGGTTGGACTCTCCTCATGGTAAAGATGTTTAAGTGCCTGACAACATATAAGCAATTGTCTGGAGAAGGTGATAGGTTGCAGGAGGCAGTGTCCGTGCTTTTCATGGTTGGTTAGTTCAGGGAGAGGCTAGTCTGAGTTCTAGCTCCATGGCCATGTGAAGTGGTTTGTAGCCTTTTTATTTTTTTTTTACTTCAGTTGGGCTACACATAGGAAGTCCATTGCTTTCCTTCCTCACTTTGATGGGTGTATGAGGCACAGGTAAATACTAACCTTGCTACCGAGTGCTCCTTTGTGTGGGACAGTGATAGTCTTTTTCAGCGCACAGCCTGGTCTACTGCACACTGCCTGTGTCTTTGTGCTGTAAGTATTAACTTTTTCAATCTTTTAAAATTGTGCAATGAAAATACATAGAGAAGTCATAGACAACAGTTATTGACAACAATGCAGATGTGCATTTCAACAAAACCACATTAATGTGAATATTCACAGGATATTCACGGAGGGACACTTCTAGAACATTACTGACGCTTCCCTGTCCAAGGGAAGTGCTATTCTGACCTTTGTCAGTTCTCATCCTGCTATCTTTTCTTTGCCTTTCCCTTCTACCTAGAATTTTTGGGACAATGAAGGCAACTGTGATAGTGATGATTTATGTGTGATACCTAAAGTTAAAGAGAAACATTTTAATGTTTGTCATTAATCATGAAGTCTACTTCAGGTTTTTCATAGATATTTTAACAACATAAAGGAAGTTTCCCATTATTCTTGTTTCTCTAAAAGGTCTTCTCCTAAAGACAGGTTGATTTTTGTCATGTGTTTTTAAATCCATCTCTTAGGATACTCATTTTTAATTATTGTTCTAAAACTTCATCTTTGGAGTCCCTTTGGGACTAACATGGGTGAATAATACCTTTTATTTTTCTTGCAAGTTTTTCTATGTTTAGTACCTTCTACAATATAGTGTGTAATATAAAAATTGGAAGAAAACCTAGAGGTCCTTCTCAGCCCAGTGGCATTTCATTCACAAATATTTTCTTTAGCGTCTCAGTGGTGGCTTATTCATCTCTCTCCACCTGACTCTACTATGTCCCTTCGTTCCCTTCTTGGAGAACTCTTCCAGTGCCAGAGCATCCTTTCTTATGTTGAGCTGAAATATGCCTCCTAGTCAGATGCAGGTTTAGGGCTGAGTTTGGGTGAGTGGGACACCTGAGGCACGAGAAGTGGTGTGTTTGGTGGGAAGCACATAACCTTCAGGACTGGCTTGGTCGGACTCAGTTCCTGAGTTAGCCACAGACAAGGTGAAGGAGTCATGGATCTGTGGCAGATTCCTCCCATGCTAGGAGACGCCTCCTTTGCAACACAGTGCAACTCCTGCCATCTAGAGGCAGGATCTATTTTTTTCAGCTCCCTGAAGACTTGGGACATGCTTTGGCCACCAAACGTGGAGATGGTGATGTTGCACAGTTTGGGGGGCTAAGAGTCAGAAGTCTTTCCTATTCTTGCGATGGACCCCTTGGGGTTCCTCCTGTGTCTTCCAAGTAAGAAAACAGTTTAGCTTCCTCTAGGCGAGACGATGCTTGGAAGAGAAGGTGACAGCCAGCACTAGGCATCCACTGCAGACCTCCAGTGTCGCTACCGGGATCTCCCAGTCCAGAGGATGCTCCTTGTCAAGGAGCTTCATGGTCAACCCCAGGAGGACTCCTCAGATGACTGCCCTGTGAACTCACAAAGTCGAAGGAAGTAATTGATCACTATTGGTTAAGCCGATGAAGCACAGCAAAAGACAGAAAATGTTACTTAATCAAACTTCCCCTGCTTCTTGCTCTTTGGTCCTTGTCAAATGGGAAAAAATACTTTGGTTTTTTGGCATGATTGCTAGTAGGGACTGGTTAACATTAAGTATGTGAAGTCTGCAGGTAGGTAGCACTGTGACAAGCACAGTGGCAGTGCTGTATAAATAGTAGCTTTTGGACTGCTGTTGTCAATTCTTAGAGTCAATACTCTCTTCATCATTAACTTTTACTTTTCCACATTAAATCCCTTATCTTTTGGTTCTATCTTGTTTGATAAACCTTCCTGACAATTTATTATTCTGTTATTCTAAGTATCATCCTGTAACATTTTCCCTGTTTTGTGGATGCCCTCTGGTCATTTTTATAGCGGGATGGTTGCCTTTACTGTCAACACCTTCTAAGCAGTATAACAAGTATAACATTCCAAAACCATGCTGTGCTTCATCCACCCAGCCTGAGCCAAGTCCTTTTCTTCAGCCTGGGCTCCCTGGTTTCACATCCAGAGTGCTGTGGATTATGCCCACTGGCTTTTACCTAAGCTACAGTGTCCCAGGTTCCTCTCTTTGGAATTCATGCAGGTGCCTTCTTAGGACTGGGTGTGTGATTTAATGTTTAACCCAGAAAAATTTCTTTTTGTTAGTCTAGCACTCCAGCTGGCTAAGGCAGTGCTGGTCTGCCAGCTTTTTGTTTTCCCACGAGATGCATCTAGATGATTGCTATTAGTCACTGAAAAATAGGACAGGGGCTATCCAGAAGGTCAGACATAGGCCAGAGGTGTCCAGAGGAACCTCAAGGTAGATGACTGTTAAGTCTAGCACAAGCCAGTGCACGTTTAATAACTATATGACATGTGTGTTATTTCACAGCTCACAGGCCTCTTACACATCCAGTAGTTCTTAACCCAGGGCCAGTTGCACCTGAGGACAAACACTTCAGTCTTATCCACACGAGGAATACTTGGGTAGGACATTTTTTTCCCCCTCTGAAATCAGCCATATCTAATAATCCCCTCCTGGAAAAATTCTCCAGAGTAGTAATATTACAACGTGTCTTTCCTTTTGGTTTATAGGGCTTCAGTGAATATAAAATCAAAGAAGCCTGTAGCTACAATTAGATTGAAAAATCTTAAGTCAATAGTCATGGAATGACAGTAAATCAGTTTATTTCTTCCAGTGCTTTTGAGAAATGAAACGGGGGAAAAGTGACTTTTATCCAAAATTTCAACCAGTCCTGTCCGTCTTGAAATAATGTGAAATTTCTGCCTTTAGCCACATCTCTGTGAGGTCACTGAGTGCGTGCTTGCTGTTCTACCATAGGGTCTGACTCTTCCCTCATCCGTCACATTTTAAACTCTAGCCGTGGGAGAAGGATAGAGATTTTTAAAAAAAAGTATTAACGAGGCATCTTGGTGCAGGTTGGTCATCCCAGGGCTCTGGGAGGCTGAGGCAGGAGGATCACAAGTTCAAGTCCTTTCTGGGCAACATTGTGGCTTTAAAAAAAAAAAAAAAAAGAGGAAAAGGCAAGGGGCAGGGCAATGCTGGGGATGTTGCTCACTCAGTGAGCTGGTCCTAGGTTCAATCTCCAGAGAAGAAAGAAGGAAAGAAGAAAGTGAGGAAGAAGAGGAAGACGGAGAAGAGGGAGAGACAAAAAGAGGAAGAGGAAGTGGAAGTAAAAAGGCATTAATGGGTCTTCCCCTTCCCGCATCTTAGCTGCTATGCATGTATGGTCTGGAACGACAAGAAAATGAAGTTTCCTATATAGACCGAGAAGCGGGGAACCAAGGAAGGGCGCAGCCGGTGTGGCAGAGCCCAGCGGCTCAGACCCTCGCGGGACTTGGTGAGCTGAGCGTGCGCCCAGCGATACCGCACACGCGGTTCTGCCTCCGCGCGCGCAGGTCCAGCTGGCTCGGTCCTTGGCGGACCCACCGCGCCACGCCCTCTCCTGGGATTGCGCACGCGCGCACTCTGGAGTTCCCGCCCCGGCGCCTGCGCACGGTCGCCCGCCTGCCCGGAAGAGCCGCCGCAGTGCCACGTCTTCCCGCGCGTTCTCCGGGAACTTTGGCTGCATTCCGCAGACCTGCCTGGGCACCATGGACCGCGGCCCTCGCCCTGCCACCGCGCTGCTCCTGCTGCTGCTTCTGCTCTTGCTGCTGCGCGTTGAGCGGCTGCGGGGCGCGGAGCTCACCTTCGAGCTTCCGGACAGCGCGCGGCAGTGCTTCCACGAGGAGGTGGAGCAGGGTGTGCGGCTGTCACTCGACTACCAGGTGCGGTGACCCTCCAGGCCGGCAGAAGACGCGGGTTCCGACCTGCTCCCTGGGCCGTGCCTCTTCCTCCACCCTAGGGTGCGGTGATGCTCAGTAGCCGGCCCCTGTCTGGCTGTCCAGACATTTCAGAGCCCAGCTGCCAGGTCAGGTCCTTGTGGGACCTCGTTGGTGGAGCTAGGGTCAAAAGGAGGATCCAGAGTCGCAGGGTAGAGGGGCAGCTGCTGGCGACCCTTAAGGAGGAGGCGATCGAGGGAGCAGGGTTGGGGCTTGCTGCCTGAATGGCCCGGAGAAGCCAGTGTTCGCAGACAGCTTCGTGCATGGGCGTCACTGGCCTCTTCACTTAGACGTTCATGTATACGTCTGTGTTGACACAGGCGACTTCAGTACAGTGACAGAAAAGGAGGCCTGGGTGGCTTGTCCCTGCCACTGCAGAAGTCTCCTGTCAAATGATATTTGGTGGGTTTGAACACGCAGCTGCCCGTGCTCACTGTCTCACATGGACCTTCTGAACACGTCCGGCAATTTTTGCCAGGACACAGGACGTTTTAGCGTGGAAGCAGGTGGAGGACTACCTGGAATGTGCATCAGACCTGAGGGTGAGGATGCAGAGTTTGCTGCCGATTCAGAGCCACCAGGGCAAGAATGGGTGGAGCGCAAGCTGTGCCTAGACCACAGCCAGTGAGCTCCTGTGTGGTGTTGCTTCTGCAAGTTCGCTTCCCTTGTATGAGGGAGAGTTTGAACCCGAGCTTCCCAAGCTCTTTCCCAGGCCTGTTGCTCGCTGATTCTATGAAGCTTCCTCCTGTGTTCGCCTTTCTCTTTCACTCAGTCAGTAGGCCGATTCAGAAAGTGATGGTGGCCCAAGTCTCCTGTCTCTGACTGGAGCTGGTGGCAACCAAGTGCAGCTTGTGCTGTACCTGTTCTTGCCCTGATGCCTTGAAGCCAGAGGCCACCTCGTCACCATCATCTTCAGGGCTGGTGTGTGCCTGAGGTCGTGTAGTAAATGGCTGGCACTCTGCTGAATACTTTAGATGTCATACTTCACCCAACCCTCACTATAGTCCAGCGAGGTATCCCGGCCTTGATGCCTTTTACAAATGAAACGCATCCTCCAAGGGAGTGACTTGACCAGGGTCACCCAGTCATTAACAAGTAGCAAAGCCTGGCACCGTTTTACCTTCCTTCTGCTTTCAGAAAGCCTGTGCCCTGTCTGAGGAGGACGAGATCAGGTGTGTTCAGGGTGGTGAGGCCATGGACAGCCCTGTCAGAGGAAGAGCCTTTGTCCTGGGCTGTGTTTGTTCCTCCACAGACCAGTGTGGTGATTTGGCATTTGAGAGAAGGAGGCAGTAACCTTCAGGTCAAATTTCAGCTGGGTCACATTCTGTGTCACCTTAGGGACCTCAGTTTCCCTTTCAGTAGCATAGAAGAATCAGGTTCATGCATTCCTGCAGAGGAACACCTCCGGAGGCGGCAGGCATGGGTCCGAGTATCTGCCGTCCCTGGCATTTGGAAGCAGCGTGGCAAAGACTAAGTGACGGGAGTCTTGGATCCGATTGCTGGGTATGGTGTGTGCAGAGTGTTGGTTGTCCCCCGATGACTGTTTACTGTCTGTGTGTCAGGTCATTACTGGAGGCCACTATGACGTTGACTGCTACATGGAGGACCCCCTAGGGAACGTCATCTACAGGGAAACCAAGAAGCAGTATGACAGTTTCACCTACCGAACCGAGGTCAAGGGAGTCTACCAGTTCTGCTTCAGCAACGAGTTCTCCACTTTCTCGCACAAGACTGTCTACTTTGATTTCCAGGTGGGCGATGAGCCCCCCATCCTCCCAGACATGGGCAAGAAGGTCACAGCTCTCACCCAGGTGAGCGGACCCCAACCCCTAGTCTCAGTGTCCTGCTTTGAGGGACTCTGCTCTCCTCCCCGCCTTGCTTGCTGTTCCTTAGCCATGTACCTTCAGTGTCCAGCTCCCCTTCCGCTTCCCTCTCAGCAGTGTCTTATGCCTCTCTATAGCACTTTAGCTCCAGTGACACATTGCTGTGCAGATAGAAGTCCTGCTATATGCAGTGTGTTAGTGAGGACCACACAGCTGCTCAGACGCGTCAAGCCCAGTGGCAGTGGACTAACAGTGGAAATTCTTCCTCGCTCATGATGATCGAGAGAAGCCTGGCGGTGGCTTCCTGACATGGCGTGACTCAGCAGCCAGGCGCTGGTTTCTTTCTTCCCCCCTGGGGCTTCAGGGCCCTCTAACTCGAGCCATCAAAAGGAGGAGAGAACAGGGAAGGCCTGCAAAGAAGTCACATGTGTCATTTTCTGCTCAGGTCCCTTTGGGCAGACAAATACTGGGTGGCCGCAGTCTCAGCATCAGCTGCTCACCCTGGAGAGAAGCTGTGACAGTGCTGGGTCTCACACAGCCCCCACTGTCCCTGCCCACTCCTCAGGTTTGTTAGGACCTGGCCCTGCCTGTCTCCTGCTTTTAGGTGAAGCCTCTCCTTCCCTCAGGCCCGGACCTTAGTGGAGGCCGAGGTCTGGAATTTACCTTGCATCTTCCCTGTGCAGAAGGTGTGGTGCTGAAGAAATTTACCAGGTGTTTGTAGAATGACTCTCAGGGCCCAGAGGAACCTGTAAGACAGGATCAACTGCCCTGGATGTGCTTATTCCAGAGCCAAGGCTGCTGGAGCCCCGGGAGCCAGATTGCCCGTGGTTGCCCTCCAGGGTACCCAAGCCTGACCTCTGCGGGGTGGGCACTCTCCTGGAGTCCAGCGCATTGCCCAGTCTTCTCTCTTCTCTGATGTTATGGTTGCATCATCCAGCACTGAAGCCATTTCTTCCTTTAGAGTTGTTGCAGGCAGTGTTCATACAGCGGCCAGCTGGGTGGGAAGGAAGGCGGGCTGGGGCCCAAGCCTTGTGGTGCTGCAGCCTTGCTGTCGAGTTAGCACACAGCACTGGCCAGGGCAGGGCTCGAAGGGTGCCAAGTCTTGGAAGGGCTGAACGGTGTTCCTACAATGGCCAGGCAGGCTTTCTGGCAGAGTGAACTGTGGTGCTGCCAGAGGTGTGTCTGTCACGGGAACAGAGCAGGAGAGATTGACAGCTGTGACTTTTGTGGTTCTACCAGCCTGTTCTTTGTCAGCTGGGTATGGTCTTAGCTAGGGGCTGCCATCTCCTGTTGCCCTCAAAGTGGGCAGGGGAGTCTGCCTGACAGAAGTTTTGGCATAACGGGGGAAGAGGTTTCTGAGGCTAACTGGTCCTAGCAGTTGAGGAGATAGCCTGTCTTCATGGTGGGGGTGTCTGTGACTCCTGGTGGTGAGCTGCCTTGGGGTTCCTTGGGGTCTGGATATGGCCTGCACCCCGAGGTCTGCAGGGCAGCAGTACTAGAAGTCATAGGCCAGCACTGTGTACCCCAGGCCTGGGCCAGCGTCTGAGGAGCTGCCACTCTGATGAGTCCAGTGTGCACTGAGCACCTAACGGTGACAGAAAGAAGCCTAGAGAACAGGTTCTAGCCCGGAAGCCTGAGTGGATGCTTTCCTAGTGTGTACAAACTGATGTCTCCATGGGTTTATGGGAACAAAATGTGTGTGCGTATATATGCGTGTATATTTATATACCTTTGTGTGTGCACATACAACTGTGACACACATGCATGCACCACATATGTTCATCCATCCCTCCTTGGTTTTTGAGTCCCCTGACTTGAGCACTTCAGATTCAGTCCTCTGACACAGTGACCATAAGTGGGACCCTCGTCTGGCCGACAAGATGGCAATGACGTGGTGGTTTTTAGGCCTCCACTGCTGCTGGGGCATCTGAGACCTCGAGGCCTTCTCTCCACAGCCTCGTGACATCCTGCCCCTTGTCAGGTTGCAGCTTGCGCTTCTTGTGCCTCATCCTCCTCCTCTGATGAGACTGGCCGCTTCTCCTGGGGTTCCCGTGGGTCTGTACACCCACTCTGCTTGGTGCTTTCCACTTTTCATTAGCCCCATCAGCTTTTCTTTGAGGTGTGAATGACTGTGTCTGGTTGAGGCTGGATTCCTGGGGCCTTGCATAGTGCCTGGAAGGCAAGTAGGCATTTGATGATGTTTGAATGAATTAGTAGGCCTGAGCCTGGCTCAAAATTCTTGTAGCCTCATTTTACTAAGTTCCCAGTCCTACCTGCTGTACTGGTCTCCAAGGATCCCTGGGTGTTGTATGCGTGGAACTAGTTTGCCCTGCCCTTTACCTGTGTTGATGTCATAGGTTGGTGCTGGGAAGCTCTGACTCATCTCGTCTTGGTTAGCTAGGACACAGATTCCATAGCCTGACTCTACGTCATGGCCTCTTCCCAGCTCAATCCTTTCCCCATCTCTGTGATAATACCACACTGAGGTGGGCCTTGTCGAGGAGCGAGCTCCCAGCTCCAGCCAGCAGACTACACCCAGAGGCCTTGTCTGGAGGTTGACTTTTGCAGCCCTTCTGGGGTCATCTGTTACTTTTTCAGTGTCAGGCATTGGTAAGCTCCACTTCCTCAGCACATGGGGTGAGGACACTGGTCATGAGAGAGAGTGGTATGTGGTTGGCACTCAGACACACAGGAAGTCGCTGAGAAGCAAAGTGTAGGTGCCCTTGGGGGACACATTGGAGTGTGGGTAGGCTTCTCACTGGGTTCTGCTGGTCCCCATCCCCCCTACAGTTCAGATCATGTCACCTTTCTATATAGGTGACATTGTCCTGCTATCTAGCTGCAGGTCAGGAGAAGGGCAGCCATCAGGCAGAGGGAGCCATAGCTTTGGAAGGTGGGCCAGAGGCCAGGCAGTGCCAGGGCTGGGGCTTTGCTGCTCTTCCCGTGCAGTGTGGCTCCTACAGGCCCAGAGGAAAGGGCACCAGTGACTCAGAAAAGGCAGCCCTATCTAGTCACCTTCTGGATGGTTACTGTGCAAGAAACAAGTTCTGGGAGTAGGCAGCTTCTGGCAGCTTCTTACACGGTGCACCCTGAGCAGTTTGTCTTTGGGACTGGATCTGAGGTATGGGTGGGTGCTTAGAGATGTCTGCAGTCTGGGCAGCCTGGCTGGTGACAGTTTCTGTACCCTGGACCACAGGTCCTGAGGTGCCTCTGGTGAGAACTCATGTCCTCATGGACTTCTGAGTGACATGTTGCTGCACACAGCGACTGGCTGCAACCCTTCTTCCCTTGCATCTCTGGGTGGTATAAATCCAGGCAGGCGAGGCCAGGTCCCTGCTCAGGTCCCTGTGAGGTCTGGATGGTGGCATCTGTCCACATGGGCCCAGCTAGAGGCCCTGGGGAGCAGCTGCTTTTGTGTTCACAGGGCTGTTGTTGAGTTCAGTTTTGTGCCGTCACCAGGCCAGGGTTCCATCTGCCTGCCATCTGTTGTGTTCTCAGCTCCTCTGGCCTTTTGCTGGTCCTGCAGGTGGTCACTTCTGCAGCCAGCTGGAGAGAGCTGCGTTGTGAATCTGTGTGAGCACATCAGGCATCAGGGCTCCTGGGCATGGAGCAGGGCTCTTAGGGTGCTGGTCAGGGTGATTCCAAAGCCCCACCTTCCATAGAGTATTTCAGCAGGTACAGGAAGTTGCTAAGCAGGTTGGGAGCATATGTGAATATGTGCACGTACCTGTGTCTGTGACATGGTAAGAGGTTGTCCTTTCGAGTTTGCATTTACATGTACAGCTGTAGGCATCAGTTACACAACAGAGGGGCTGGAAAGTTGGAGTTGGCTCTGGTTGGGTCTTGTTTGCTTCGCTGTATTAGCCATGTACCCCAGCAGTGTATGTGGCCTATTTGAGCCTCAGTTTCCCCATCAGTTCATGAGCTGTGCAGTCAGCCAGCTTGGCTTGACTGCGCTTCAAAAGGATTAAATAAGAAAGAGGCAGTGCCCATGTGCGTGGGCTGAGGACACAGTTGAGTCAGACCCTGACTCCGCCCTGGTGGCTTGCTGCCCCTTGCTGAGCCTCAGGTGTGCGTTCCCTCTGGAGTAAACAAGACCGTGTAGGCCCTTTGCTCAGATACCGACTTAGCCCTCAGGCCGCTCCCTCGATGTCGATGACAAATTAGCTGTTGGCTGGCATCCACAGTGTCTCAGCCCAGCACTGACTGCTTGTCTTCCTGCCCAGATGGAGTCTGCCTGCGTGACCATCCATGAGGCTCTGAAGACGGTGATTGACTCCCAGACACATTACCGGCTCCGGGAGGCCCAGGACCGAGCTCGAGCTGAAGACCTCAACAGCCGAGTCTCATACTGGTCCATCGGTGAGACGATCGCTCTGTTCGTGGTGAGCTTCAGCCAGGTGCTGCTGCTGAAAAGCTTCTTCACAGAGAAGCGGCCTGTGCACAAGCCTGTCCACTCCTAGCAGAGGTGGCCTAGGATGGAGCAGCACTCCGGGGTGCCAGGATCCTGCACACCCGTTTCCTTGTACCCCTCAGCGGAGCCCACAGAACCCAGTGATACCAAGGTGTCCACATGCGTCCTGTGCACAGAACTGACCAGAGGAACATATACATTCCGGCAAGGGGTTGCCCTGTGGGAGCACAGCAGGCGCGACCCGAGGGCCCAGTGCCTTCTCCCAGTACCACTCAGGGTCCAGCTTCTATTCCATTTTGCCCATGACCTGTGGCCTGGAACCTCTTCCCTGTGGGTAGCATGGGGTCTCCACTCGGGCCTTTCTGCCCAGGGACTCTGCACCTGAGGGAACCGGGCCCCAAAGCAGCTGTGCGGATCTGCCTACCCACCCCAGGTACCAGGCACAGTAGTGTTGGCTGCACAGGCAGGACTCACAAGAGGGCTGTGGCCCTTGGTTGGCCCTGCATTTCCCAGGAGGCTGGACTGGGCTAATAAAGACAAATGTGAGCACCGGGAGGGGTGTGCCAGGAGACTTGGAGCCCCACCAGGAGCCCAGGGTGTATAGGCCCTGGGATATCGCAGGTGTGGCCTGGGACTGGCACGAACACTCCTCCCATACAGACAGGAACAAGCACAGGGAGGCCTGTGGCTTCCTGTCATTCACCAGGCACGGCCATGGGAACATCCTATCCTGAAGCCTCTTGTCCTTAACATCTGACCAGACAGCCTTCCCTTGATTTATGGCACCATCTCCCTGCCCTGGTCCCCTTTCCTGTTAGGGAGAAATGAATATTTGACTGAGGTCTAAGACCCTGAGCTGTCTGGCAGATGTTAAATAACGTGTTGTGGGAAGAGGAAGAAGCAGGAGTCAGTTCCCAGTGCTGAAAAGAAATTGATAATTAGAAAGTAAAAGGAGAAAAATAAACTTTCCTAAAAAAGATACCTTATAAGTTTCATTGACTTGTTTCAAAGATAAATGCTGCATATGTTCCGTGTGTTTTGTTTTGTTTTTTTGGTGTTTCTTTGCTGTCTCCTATTGTAAAATTAAACACTGGGTAGATAGAAGACTCCAGGAACTGAGTCCAGGACAGAGTTTACTAATCTGAAAAAAAATTGCTTGTAAATTCCTGCTTTATTTATATTACTAATTATTCATCCATGAAAACAGATTGTGTCCCAGTCATTGAGTTAACTGATAATATTTGCAAACAATTTACTTTGGGGGGTAGGGGTGGGATCCTAGGCCCTGGGCCCTGAGCCTGGGGTCCTCACACTGAGCAAGGTATTGACCTCTGAACCTTCATTTCCTCAACTGAATTTATGAAGGGAAGATGGAAACTGATGAGTGTATGCTTTTGGATCATGATAGGTGTGAAATCATTAGATGCAGGGATGTGCCTAAACAATTTCAAGCTTAAAATATGTCAGAAATGATCTCATTCATGATGGAAAGTTTCAGACATCAGCTTAGAAATGTCTGAGTGTTGGTTTATATTCAAGGAAAAAGAAATGATACTGCTTTGCTCTTGTTATGGCTTATATCTAGATGTCTCCCAGAAGCCTCATGCAATTGTAGGAGTGGCTTTGGGGAGGATTGAGGGGTGCGGTACCCATGGGTGGACTGGCCCACCAGAGTCCATAGCTGAATGTGCCTTCCAGAGGTGGGGCCTGAATCGACGGCTGCAGAGGTGTGACCCGGAAGGGAGTTATGACCCCAAAGAGTGTTGGGACCTGGAAGGGAGGTGTGACCTAGAAGGATGAGTCTGCCTCCCTCACGTCTCCCTTTTCTCTGCTTCCTGGCTGCTGTGACACAAGCAGCTTTCTTCCACCAGCCCTTTCTCCCCGCCAGCTGTGTACACACTGATACTCCCCAAACAAACATGAGCCAAAGTTAATCTTTAAACCCTGGACACCAGGTGTTTTGTCCCAGGGATGAGAAAATTTAGACAGCTCTGCTCTGAGGCTCCCTGGGAAGACTTTCTCCCCTTGAATCTGGGCACCTTGGTAAGAGGGGTTCAGCAATTGAGTGGGAAGTACTGGACTGGGACCCTTTTGGATTTGAGTCCAAGTCTACCACGTGCTAAATGTATGTCTTCAGAAAAGATGCTAAGCCCTGAATCTTTGTTTCTTCATTGTAAAGTGGACATGGCGATGTTGTAATGGGGCTGTGCATCACAAGTAGGCAGGGCTCAGCTTTGCCTTGTCCCTGGGGACCTGTGAAATCTGCTTGAATCTGAGGCCTGCGGACTGCTGACAGGTCACGTGTGGAGGTGCATCCGCCATCTTGCTCAAGTTATTGGGACTCACAAGAGAGGGTCTCTTTGGCTTCTCTTGAGATTCAGTATTTCTGAGAATAGAGGAGTTTTAAGAAGATATCTGGTGGACTGTGGTTTGCTCCATATCATAGATTTCAAGAAACAGCTGAGTGTTACTAGGAAATCCTCCAGAAAGTGGCAATAGACCAGAAAGGGCTGGCTGGGCTGGGCCGCTAAGCCAGGAGTCAGTGTGCTGTGCTGCTGGCTGCTGGCAATGCCCCACTGCTGTCAGGTGGCCCTGTATGGCATGAAGGACTTTGAAACACAAGCTCAAGTAACTTCATAGATTTTCTCCACAAAATAATGGGGTAGGAGAAGGTTGCTTTTTATTTTTTTTTTAAGATAATTTCCAAAAATGGTAAAATAAAGGCTCATACTGATAAAATTTTTTATTTTACTCATTTATGAGGGAAGAAGATGATGTAAGAACTCAAAAGAATTCAGGTAGCTCTGCTTACCAGTGACACAGAGTACTGTCCCAGCCCCAACAGAATACTGCTCTGTCCACATTACAGACGAGGAAACCGAGATTCAGAGCTCAGCACCTTGCGTGATACATTTAGTACAAGGTAGACATGGATTCAAATCCAGAAGGGAACTGACACACTGACCCAGGGTTGGGAGGTAGCTGAGAAGTAGTCGGCAACCTGGAAGGCCTTGCTGTGTGGAAGACAAGATGGAAGAGCAGCTCAGGACAGACGGAGTCAGACAGCCTGGAGGGACATCCTGAGATGCAGTGCTTGGTTTCTTTTAAAATTAAAACTTCCTGCAAATCCGGAGGGGGGCTGCTCAACCTCTCCATGTGGGGAGTGACACTGATTTCCAGTTTAATTAACGAGACCAGCTGTGCCACTTTCTCTGGCTCCATAAAGGCTCATCTGATGGCCTCTTTAGGGGCAGGCTGGGAATGAGGTCCAGCTGTTGCTAGTCTGGGGCTTTACCTTCATCTTCCCATTTTCCTTAACTACCCGGCTTTATAAATACTCCTGCTGTTACATTCTCAAAGTAGGAAGGAGGGAGAGAAGGAATGAGGAGGGAAAACTCAAGGGTTATAGATTGTGGGTGCTCTAGAGTATTTGTGTTCTGCCCTTCCCCAGTTCCTGTGCCGAAATCCTACTGCAGGGTGGAGAAACTAGACAAGGCATTGGGGACATGGTTGCGCCACAAGGCAGAGCCATCCGCAGGAGGTTCACTGTCCTCATAAAACAGAGGCTGAGGGAGACTTTGACTCTCCTGCCACAGAAAGACACAAGAAATGACCGTGCATGAGCTGGGAAGAAAGCTGGGTGCCAACCGAGGGGTGCCTTATGCTTGGTTCTCCTGCCTCCTGAACCACGGGAAATACATCTCTGTCTGTCTGTCTGTCTGTTTCTCTCTCTGTCTTTCTCTCTCTTTCTCTGTCTCCCTGTTTCTGTTATTTATAAGTTACCTGGTATATGGAACAGTCACAGCCCAAATAATTGAGATGCTTAGAAATAAGACTGAGTGGAATAAAACCGCAGATTCTCCCATAACCTCCCTGGAGAGCAAAGCCCTGGTGAGGACTGGGCATCCTGACTGCACAGTGACCCTCAAGGCTGGGAGATGTGCACTTGGGACTTGCAGCGCTGCCATGAGCATGCTGGCATGTCCCTGTGTAAAGCATACACTGCTCCTGCTCTGTACTCACATGCACAAGCCAGTGGTGGCATTTCCTGGGCTCTGAACCCTCTGGTGAAGAGGCCAGGTTGGCACTCATGCTGCTTCTTGTTGGGCCTGGCATTCAGCAGCTGCTCTACTCCTCTGGAGTTCAGTGATCCTGTGACCTGCTCATTTGAGGAAGTGCACTTCTTTATGCCTTTCAAAACAAAATGTAAAACGGTTGCTTAGGTGAGGTTGGCTAACGTGGTTGCACCACAGACAATGGCCTTATCTTTTTCTAAGATGTTTCTGTGTATTTGGAGTTGTGTAACACCTAAAAGCCACACATACTGTGACCAAAAAATACAGTGACTGTTCGAGTTTTTTTTTTTTTGAAAAAGATTCTTACTACAATAAGACACATTGGCATTAATTCCTCTCCAATACTCCTGGTAGTTTCAAATATGCTAACCCATTACTCTTGCTACTTGATGAAGCATTTCTGGAAGTCCTCTTTTGTGAGTGTCTTTATAAGCTGTGATAAAAAGAATACGGTGAATTCTGCCACAAAGTACCATCCATGATAGTGTGTCATGTCCTCTTCCACCTTATTCCCATATTTGGCACCAAAAGACTTCGGGTTCTTTCTCAAAGTCGAAATGACTATGAAAAATAAATGCTTCAAGTCAGCTGAGGACTTCAAAGCACCCACAATAGTGCAACTAAAGACCTGAAAGAACTTTGAGAGGTGCTTCAGAAAGTGACAAGGAGGATGCAGTAAGAATGAAGTTAGGGGGAAGAATTTGAGGAGTATTCATGGCAATTTGTCTGTTACTCTAGTAATTAAAAAAAATTAAACATATTTCTGAATCATGACTTAGTAAGATATAGTTATGAACTGCTCCGTGGTACACAAGTTGTTGGAGACTGTTCTGCTCATAGAAAATGAAGCTGCCATGCTCAGTGTAGTATGGCTGGTCAGGTATGTTACTTTCTCTAACATTAAAGAGTCTTCTTTCTTGGTAATCACATTCACTGCAAAAGACAGAGTCATGGGGGCCAGTGACTTGTGTGGTCAAGGGGAGGAAAGGTTATGCTTTGTCTCTAGGATCACTAAGTAACCTCTTGATTATAGTCTGGATAACTGTACGGTCTACCTTAAAGAAGAGAATATGTTTTAGTTGTACATTTAATTAGGAAATATGAAATGATTGAAAACCTTGGCTGTGGCTCTTGATCTTCTGTGAGCCAGTACCACATCCTTGATATAGGAAAGCGAGAAATAAAAACACAGAGACAAAGACTTGGGAGAAATTGAGTCTTGAGTTGATCTATGTTGCTCTGCGCAGCAAAGACAAAGACTTTGCAGCATGCCCAGTGTTTATTCTCTACAAGTGTAGGACAAGGGGAAGCTGGGCAGGTCTTGGGACACCTGCTGATAGCAAATATCAAGCAGGCAGGACTGTAGAATGAGGACACAAACGTATCTTTGCTGGAGAGAACAAATGGTTCATTCAGAGTAATAGAGTTTGTTGGAGTCAGTTGACCTTGGCTGGCAGTGAACTTAGACAAATGCTGCTAATTCCAGTGTAACCTCGCCAGATTATGGAGCGGCAACAAGCTGGTGCCACTCACTGTAGCCTGCTGATAATGGGCAGAGGGGTCCACTACAGTGAAAGATTTGAAAGCAACATTCTTTTAATTTACCAACTTATATTTCATGTTAACTGAAATTGATGCATTCTTACCTACACACCTGGGAAACCACCTCTGAGTCAGTCATTCTCAGCTGTTCTCAAGAATGGGCCCTGCACTGGGCTACTGTGGCTGTAACAGTGAGCCGTGTGTAAGTTGTGGGGGTGAGTGTGCAAAGTTTCCAGTCCTCACCACTGGGCATCATCCAATTCAAGGTGGAGAAATGAGAGCCGCCCTTGCAGGAGCAGCCTGTGCCCCAGGAAGTCAACATACTGGCTGGGAAACTGGCGTAGGGTATGGGGGCCAAGGTCCCCGGACAGCACTGAGGAGGAACTGTGAGCAAAGCCCTTTCTCTTGTGCTGCCCCTGTGTGGTGTGTGCCACCCAGTGTCCCCTTTGCCCCAAAGTCAGTGGCAGCAGTGGGGTTGCTCAACCAGGCTGCAGAAAGGCTCACTGTGCAGTACCTTTCCATCATGCCTAGGATCAAAATTAAAATTGAAGACCACTCTCATTCCAACTTAGTTCTTTCTAAAAAGTGAACTTTGGCGAAGTTATCAAATACTTTTAGCATCCGCTGTGATTCTGTGTCCTGGGGCTCTCTTTCCTTCCAATAGTCACCTCTGGAGAGCAGGAAGCAAGGTGCATGGGTGCTCAGATATTGCCTGGAGTAGATCTACTGGGGATACCATTCTCTGGGGACATTTTGTTAGGAAAAACTGGAACAATAAAGATAGGATATTTTTGACCAAACTCACACCACACCATGCCCAGAATAGTGGAGTGGCAGGTTGTAGTGCACATTTGGGGAAAGCCAGTCTTCCCAGCAGTGATGGCAGTAAAAGACTGAGCTGTCCCCAGCATGTGTGTACACAGCGGTACTTTTGGGTTATGTGGAAAGCAACTTTCACTTAAACTTACTAGAACATAAGCCTTTCCTTCTTCTCAGAACCACTGAGCCTCTATGATTTTGGCGATTCTTACACAGCTTTCTGTTATTCCTTTTCTGCAGGTTTGCATTTCTCAGCCTAATATTTGGCCACAGGAAAAATAGGTTTCTCTTACAACTTCTAGTAACTGCTTTCACGGTTCCTAGCCTCTCAGAGAAATCATTCCAGAACTCAACAAGACTATTTAGCATGACTGCTCTATTGGGCTCCTTTCAGCTTTCTGTGTTGCATAGGAAACAGTTCTGGCTCAGTGGCTCATGTTGGCTAGAGATGCCTAGTGACTGGGATTCACACTGTCTTTGTTGAAAACTACATGAGAATTAGTGGTAAGGAGCCTCCGAAGGACAATGTAAGATTTTCAGGTTGGTTAAAATGGTGCTCATCTTCAGGCAGATTCTTCTTCCAACGAGGTTGGAGATAAAACCAGTTCTTAATTTATATGCACTCCTCTCAACTAAGAAACTGGAGAAAACCAATCTTAAGCATTTGTGGTTTGATATAATTATCATAAAACAGGAGTAACACACAGGTGATTATAAATTCTTAATAATAATTCTATATAATAATTGAATAGTAATAACTTTCCTAAAATAGCTACATTGGAATCTAATGTGCCCACCTCTCTCCTTCTCCTCCTCAGTGTTACTGAGTCAACCTAACAAGACTGAGATAAATCACCAAAAGCAGGAGAGGATCATTGTCTCAAGTCACCACCGAATGAGAGATGCTGTCAACTGTGGAGGTGTTTGAGACAGAGCAAGGGAGATGTCTAGAACAATGCTACAGTGTTAAGATGTTTTTAAAAGAAGTCTGGACCTGAATTGTTGTATCAACACCTTTCCTACTGCTGTAACAAAATACTCTAAGCTGGGTACTTTATAAAGATACACAGGGCTCATCATTTTGGTAATTGGAAAGTGCAAACAACATGGCCCTGTGTCCTGATGAGGGTTCCAGGCTGTGTTTCCATGTGACAGAGAAGCAGAGAAGAAGTGGGAGAAGGGAGACATATCAGGCTAGAAAAGTAGGACTCAGGGGAACCACTGCACTCCTTTAGGAAAGCAGCTCAGAGAGCTTGGTGCTCAGGAAAGGTGAGAATGACTCCTCCAAGGAGGTTGCAGATGCCTTCTGGCAGTCTTCTCACTCTCACAGGCCCCACCTCCTAAAGCTTCCATCTCCAGTGCTGGGACCGAGCTTTGCACACATAGATTGTGGGCGAACAAGGCCCATCCAAGACATCAGGGTCAGTGGCAGACCCGGAAGGGTGGCACCCAAGGCCTGCTTTTGCGCAGTAAGGCACAGATCTCTGTCCTCATCTCAGGGGCAGATGGAGGAGGGCTGGGCATGGTCAGCTTTGCAGACCTGGTTCAGGAGAGCTGAGGAGATCACAGAGCAGCCACAACTTCTCCTCAAGACAGAGTTCTTTAGCCATTTAATGCCCAGATGATAAAAGTGGCCACTGGACCAGGAGCAGAATAAAATAACAAAGGAAGACACAGAGTCCTCTTCAGGAGGGCATGCAGGAAGCCCAGCAGTAGAGACACACATTTTTCCATATTCTTAAAAAAGGAGAAAAGAAAAACAACAAAACTTCAGAAAAAGATCATGTGGAATTGGAGAAGAGGTTCCAGTGCAGCAAAATAGATGAAAGGGAGCTGTCAAAGCTCAAACACTGTGTAGAAAATGCAGAGAGCCATTATAGAAATGGCAACTGGGAGATGCCAAAAAAGAAGCTGGCTGCTCAAGTCACAGTCAGGGACCTCAGAAGAGCTGGAGAAAACTGCTCTAAGTAAAATGGGGAACAAACAAAGAGCTAAACTCACGAGGGGCAGCCTGAGAAATTTGTACAACAAAGGGTATTCATCATAAAGACAGTTGGTGTCCTGAAGAAAACAGAGCTGACAGTCTCACAGACACAAAAAAGAAATCTTTAATAAAACTAGATCTAAACCTCTATCTAAAAGTGTACCTTCCATTTCAAGAAAATTAAAATAGAATGATTGGCACAAAATTGTCCAAGGAAGGATATTTAAATGATCAACATAAACTGTTCAAGAGCCAAAGAAAGTGACAAGCAAGTCATGTACTGGATAAAGTTCATGTCTTCCCATGACAGAGCCTGGGAGAAGATGGTGGGACCTTGGCTACCAAGAGTTCGGCCTGGGTAGACCTAAGAAAAAGGCAGCAGGTGGCCATCTAGGACTGGTATGAATCCAGGTGATGGAGACCCTCCAGCCTTTCTTAAACAAGCTCTCTCGAGTCATGAAAGGCAAGAAGCCACTGTAAGAAAGGCAGGTGGTGAACAGCATTTGTCTATTAAAATATAGATTGAGACAAGGCAACCGAGGACAATGTAGCTAGAAGTCCTTTCATAAATTCTAATAATTGAAACAGAGACATAGCAAGTAATAAAAAATAAAGGGTGAGGGGAGGTAGGAGAAAGAGTGTGTATTAACCTATCCTGATAAGCATTTGCTATAACACCAGTTTCAGTAACCATGAGAGAGACTGGTTTGAGTTCCTGCTATGTTCCAGGTAAAATTCTAAGTGCTTTATGTGTAACATTTCATTTAACACTCACAACAGCTCTGTGACATAGGGACTATTAATATTTCTACTTTACAGATTGGGAAAATTGAGGCAAAGAGAGTTTAATCAACTTTTCTCCAAGCCATCAGCCTCATTAATGAGGAAAGCTATTTGTTCGCCCGCAGAGTCAAGTCATTTCCATGCATCCTTGATACAAACTTCTGATGAAGGAAGTCTCAGCCAAGGACAGGACACCGACTGGAGCTGCTGATCCCTTGCACTGTGAGACCACTGAGATGGGAACTTTTCCTAAGGATGGGCTGGAAATGTTCTCTTCTCCTAATTGTGGTTCTCAGTGGTAGATCTTAAAATGTCAAAAAGCCAGTGGCCCACAGGCTGGCTAGAGCACTGGATGGCAGTAGTACTGTTGGAAATGGTGCGTCAGATCTCAGAAACTCGACCCACCTGAGCAGTTTACAAGCCACTTACAAAATTGAGAGACATGGGTATTTCCAGTTCTAAAAATATTTAGAACTCTTACCAAGGACAAAACCCAAGTATTGAGGTAGAAGTAAGAATTGATGCTCTGAGAGACCATCATCAGGGCGGCTGTGTGTGTGTGTGTGTGTGTGTCTGTGTGTGTGTGTGTGTTAGCTATTCCACCCGGCCTGTGGTGGACACTGGAGGGCTGTCCCTTGCTCCTGTCAAACTACTATCAGGACTGATCAGAGCTCATCTCCTTGTCCTCAAGTTGGCATAACAAAGTAAGAACAGAGGGGCAGCTTAAATGAGAAAAATGAATTCCTGCACGGTACTGGAGCCCTCCCGTCAGGGGAATTTTGGTGGAAACACATTTTAGCCCACAACAAATGTTACTGCATAGCTGCCGTACAACTTTTAACCTATGCTGGTTTTAAAAAATTAGACTGTATTCTACCCAGAGCCACCATTTTGTCAAGGTTGGATATTTCATAGATTGAAATAGTTACTTTTTTTCTTACTATTATAAGCTGTTGATACCCCAGCACCTGCAGGAGCATGCAGAAAAGATGCCTGGGGCACAGCGAAGGCCAGTCATGATCTCACTGATCCTGACTGCTGCCTGGGAGCTAGGAGGATGAGCAGATCATGTGATCTCTCCCCTCAGAGCCTTGGGTTCCTCATTTGTAATTAAATGTGATATTGAGAGGTGCATATAATGATGTTCACTGTAGCACTGTGGTGATATAAACGAAATGCCCTTCAACAGAGGAACAGATCAACAAAATGTAGCCACTTATATGTGTGACACTTTACTACCCTTGGAGCTGTGGAAAAGCTCCCCACCCAGCAGCATGAAATGGCATCAAAACACTGCAGAATGAAAACAGTTACAGAATGTTCCTGTGTGATACCACTTAGAGCTCATAAAAAACACACATAGAAAACATTAGTCTGTACAACTTATGGGCAAATGTATGTGTATATATGTGAATGCCATAAATATGCATAGTAAAATTATAAAAACACAGATGTATATAAAGTAAAATAAGAGGTTATTTATGGAACTGGAGGGTGAGAAATAGGAATGGGGATGGGTTCAATGATGGCTTCCATTTTATTTGTGGAGTTTTCTTTTTGATTTTTAAATAATTCTGGGGTAGAGATGACAAAATATTAGCACCTGTCAGTTCTGGGTGGCAAGTTTGTGGGTGTTGGTTATGTTGCATCTTGTATTTTATTGTATGAAAAATATCAAAAGAAAATTAAATACAGGGACAGCACTAGCGCTTGCCTCACCTCATAAGGCCATTGCAAAGCTTCAGTAATAAAAATATTCATGAAAGTTCTCATCAAAGTAAAAAGTTCTGTATAAGCATTAGGTTTCATAGGTAATCTGTTCTATTTGCTATTAATTCTATTAACTTTCTGCTATGGCTTATATCTAGATGTTCCCCCAGGTCTCATGCACAGTTGGGGACTTTGGGGAGGTGGGTAAATCATGGGTATGTGCTACTAGATTATGAATATGATAAATGGATTAATCCACTGATTGGCTTAGCATGGTTCTGGGGTGTGCTTAATGGGAAGACACCCTAGGCGTGGTGGCACCAACCAATAGGCTCCTAGTCTGAATGTAGTACAAAGGGAAAGGAAGGATTACTGCTTCATGCCTGTCACACCATGGACTGTGTTCCCTCTGCAATGCCCTTCTGCTGTGCCACCCTGCCATGGAGCCAGCCGACTATGGACAGAAACTGTTACAAACTGTTAGCTAAACTAAACTTTCCATTCTTTCATTTTGGATGTTTTGTCCCAACAGTGAAAAAGTAACCGAGATGCTTTCATTTTGAAAGCCCACATTGTTTGATATCTCCCAATATGTGGTGGTATTGGCAGTGATTGTGAGATTAGTGGTTGTGATAGGAGGGGTCATGATCTCCACTTACTGGGCTGGCTGCTGCTAGCCTGGCAGATGGAGGAGAGAAATTACACTGTGAGTCTCTCCACAGCTGCCAAGCCCAGCAGAGTGGAGGGCAGTGGTGACGGGGAATTGATGGTGTTGGGGATGTTGGTGGTAGTATAGGGGGTAGTGGTGCTGATTATGTTGGTGGTGTTGATGTTTCTGGTAGTGGTGGTGATGGTGGAGATGGCACAGATGGTAGACGGTTGTGGTGATGAAGGTGATGGGGTGGTGATGAAGGTGATGGGGTGATGTTGCTGGCAGTGGTGGTGGTTGTTTGCTGGGAGTGGGGCAGATGACAGATGGTGGTGGTGGTGATGTTAATGTTGGTGGGAATGATGGTGGCGGTGAAGGTGATATGTGTGGGGATGAAGTTAGAGCTCTGATCTAGCTCTCCCACACAATGTACTTCTACATGATTTCATACAGTTCTGGGCCTGATTGTCTTACTTCTAGTAGTACTAAACCCTCTAAAACCAGCTTACTTAGATATATAGCTAACATTGCTCCTAATAAACACTTTTCAAAGTACTGCATTTAGTATTGCAATTAGCATTTTCTGTAAATACTTGAATACTTGATGAATTATTTTTTCTTAGGACGATAGCAATATGAGACATGACCACAAGATGACAGTAGAGAAGTGTCAGTAAAGTACAGCTGTAGCTCTGGGATCGAACCATGATCTCCACTCAGCAAGACACTCCTGCTGGGACTGTTGCTGCAGGAGGCTGAGGCTGAGGCAACTCCAGGACATGTGAGTGGCACAGTGTGCTGTGGCATTTAAGAGCTGCCGGGAGCCATCTGGCTCAGCCTTAGCTTGGGCAAGCCTCCTCATTGCAACTCAGTGAGAGACCTGGGCTAGAACCACTAGGCAGAGTCTTGAATTCCTTACTTACTGGCATTGCAATGATATGTGTTTGCCATTAGGACCTGCTAACCTTGGAGATCATTTCACTTCTTACGCAGCAAACAGTCACTAGTACCCCTGGAATGTGGCAGATAGTCAAATATGTTAGCCATAATTGTTATTCAAGTAATTGTTAAACAAACAAGAGTTATTTCTCCACTTTTTTCCCCATTAAGTAATTTTCTCCATTCATTTCAGTGACAATATAAGATAGAAGTTGTATTATTCATGCATTCATTTTCAGTAAGGCAAACTATTGGCCAGAATGTCATTGCCATTCATACATCCACTCACCAATATATACACCTACTTAGTCATCAGGTGTGTGCTGTGATCAAGGTCTTGGCTCCAGCGAGGGCGGTGGGGATGGTGGAGGTGGGGAAGCTGATATACGTGGGGGGTCAAGTTAGATCTTTGACCTAGCTCTGTGCCACACCATGCACTGGCATATAATTGCATGTAGTCCTGAGGCTACTTATCTTCTAGTAGGACTATACTCTCCAAGGCTGGCTCAGGAAAGGGGTGTTCAAAGAGATGGTCCCAGGGATAGGGCTTAAAAGCCTGCAGGAAAAGAAGGTAAGTGATAAAAAGAAGGTCAAGCAAAAACACTGAGGTTTCTTCTGGCCATAAATGGCCGGGGAATCGAGGACTTAGGCAGGTCTGGACAACAACAGAGAGGAAAGTGAAGGCAGGTGTGTGCCAAGCAATAAGGATGGGGAGCAGGCAGGGGCCACTAAGAGTCTCACTTAACACAGAGCTTGTTCCATGCTTTAGGGGAGCATGTGGCCAGGTGTTGGCCCTTAGAAGTTCACGGGGCTGCTGTTAGCATGGCAGATGGTAGAGAGAGATTGCGCTGTGACTCTCTATACAGTGGCCAGGCCCAGCAAGCTAGGAGCGGGAACATTGTAGGAAGCTATTTATTTCCTGTCCTGTGCCTTTCAGGAAAGTCCTGCTTGCCTGGAGCATGGGTGCCTCTCCATAGAGTTATTCTCCTCTGGCGTAGATGAGTTGCCAGAGGAGCCTATGGTCTACACCTGTGGTTCTCAGCCAGGAGAGATTTTTGCCTTTCAGGGGACATTTGACAACATCTGGAGACAAGTTTGGTCATCATAACTGGAGAGGAGGATGAATCCAGAGATGGAGCTTCATGTCCCACAATGCACAGGAGCGGCCCACAACAGAGAAGTATACAACCCAACACATCTACAGAGCCCACATCGGAAAACCCTGCTCTGAGAAAAGACATGAGGAAATGAAGAGGAGGAAAGCCCAGGAAAGACACTTGCAGACAAAGAGCATTTACCAAAATCTGCAGGCACAGAGCAGATGAAAATTATAATAAGATATGTCATGCACGAGTGATTGCCTATATAAGACAAAAGTTGGAAACAGAGATATAAGCTAAAAAGAACTAACTCCAACCATAACTTTCATAGAAATAAAGAGAAATGAGCTACACTTGTGCATTAGAAGATAAAAGATTGGATCACGGAGCAAAACCCAATTTTATGTTGTATTTCACATATAAAATATTGTATGCAAGAACCCATTTCAAACAGAGTTATTCAGAAGATTTGAAAATAGAGTGGCAAAAGTATGTAGAAAGAATGAAACACTTCCATTTTATTTTTCAGTAAACATTTAAAAACTTTGCCATCTAATGTCAGACTGATAACCCCATTCAGGATGGGGGCAGCATGGTGCTGGGCATTTTGTCTTCTGAAAAATGGTCATAAGCCTGTGACAGGGGAGCTCAGAGGCCTGCAGTTCATCAGGAATCAAAGTACAGTTGCGATGCTGTCCTTTGTGGAGTCGTCCAGCCAGCGGGTTTGGGGGGGTGGGGGGGTGGGGTAGGTTCGGGGCAGGGCAGTCAATGGCCTGCGTCTGCCGCTGATGGTCCCAGCAGCTTGCTTCAGAGGAAGCAGAGCTGGGAAGGCTGAGGGTGCTCTCATGTGCTACCTTCCTTTAAGATTTGATTTTCTTTCCTGCACTCAGGTCCCCAAAAGAAAATAAAATAGAACCACTAATTTAAAAGACAGAAAATAATCTTTATTTATAGCTAAGACACTTCTCAATGTGAAAAATGCAAAGTAATTAACTAAAATTCTGTTAGCACTAACAAGAGTACAGTATGAAAACTGGTGAGAGATATATACAAAACTCGATATTTTCCTATAAAGCGACAATATCTGGTTGGAAAATTTAATGGAAAAAGATCCCAATGACTATAGCCTCAAAATTGTCTATATTTTACCACTAGAGGTAAAATTATATACATTTGCCACACTTTAGAAAATGTGCAGGAACTTAATGAAGAAAATAGCTTTCCTGAGAGCTAGAAAATGTCTATAAAACATTATCCACAGTATGGTTCCAGGGAGAGGAGGGAGGAAAAGAGAGAGGGGAAATGGGAAGGAAAATAATCACGATACACTATATGCATGTGCCAGTGTGCCAAAATAAAACTCCTTATTCTGTATTAGTCATATGCACTAATAAAGGCAGAGAACACACACACACACACACACACACACACACACACACACTCTTCACATTGACAGTCCCAAAAGACAATCACCTAAATAACAGCACAGTTGTCTCTGGCTGGCAGATTGGTGTGATTTGGAGGTTTTATTTTACTCTTTGCTCATCTGTATTTTCCACTTAGAAATAAATATGAATTATTTTGTAATAAAATGAAGGAAGGAAGCAAAAAGGAAAGGAAACAGTAGGATAGGAAGGGAAGGGAAGGGAAGGGAAGGGGAGGGGAGGGAGAAAGAACACTGAAGCTCAGTGATGCTGTGCCTCCACTTTGTCCCAGTCCCCTGCAGTCATTGACCTATCCCAGGAAACACATTCATTTCTTCCTGTTGTACAGCTATCGATCTACCTCTCGAGGAGGACCAGGGACCCTGGGTCTTCTAAAACCCTTCTCTAGGTTGAAGAGAGGCAAGTTCAAGAAAAGGTGTCCAATGAGAACAGGGGCTCTCTCTGCACGAAACCTCAGATCACGTGTTCTTCCCATCATGTGCAAGATAGAAAGAGAGCCAAGACACTACAAATCCCAGATGCCAGAGCCCTAGACATCAGCTTCCTATCTACCTCCACCTTTGGTTCTGTTCTGTCCTTTGTTTGGGAATGGGAGGCACCTTGGTTGTTCCCTGTAGCTCTCTAACCTGCCTCTGTGGGCTACTTCTCTTCTTTTTTTTGAGACAGGGTCTTGCTTTGTAGTTCAGGCTGGCCCTGCGCTCAGCTTCAAACTCACATCACAGCTATCCTCCTGTCTCTGCCTCCTGAGTGCTGGGATTATAGGCATGTGCCACCACGCCCGGCACTGATTTGTGGTACTGGTTGCTGCTGGGTGTGAGTCTCCACGTCCAGTATTGTATGTGGTTACTGGGGATCAAACCCAGGCCCTTGCCCTTGCAAGACAGGCGCCGGAACCACTGAGCTAAATCCCCGGCCCTGCTGCTTCTCTTCTTGAGCTGAGGTCACGATGAGTCAAAGGGGTCTGCAGGCTCTCCTGGTCTTGTCTGCCTTTGCCAGTGCCTGATGTTACATCTGCAGATTCATTTGGCACCAGACACATAGCAGGAAATCCAAAAGTATCCCAGCTTGAGGACCCCAGGTACTTCTTAAATGTGCAAGGTTGCTACCTTAATTAAGTTACTACTATGCTTCACTAGCTCAGGAAGTCAGGCTGCACCCCCAGGAAGCTCCTGTGGAGGGCTGTCGGGATGTCTTCACCTCACACCTAATGGCTTCTGTGATGGCAGCTGCCCCAAGGGATGCTGCCTAATCCCTTCTAAGTCAGACATGGTGGATGTGGCCAGCACAGGACCATCAATAAGAAGATCCTTTACAGCAGAGGACCCAGCAGGTAGCTTAGGAATGGACATGGTGGAGGAGAGAGACTTCTGCCCAGGAGAAGGGCAGAAGAATGCGTGCTTGCTTACTGATACAGATGGAAGAAGGGTGCAGATCCCAGGAGACCCATCTCCTGCCAGGAGCAGAACTCTTGTCCTGAAGACGGTAGAATCTCAAACATGGTGTTTACATTATCGGACACGAGGAGAGGAGCATGTCCAGGTTTCAGCCTGGGTTTGGAGCAGCCTTGGGCTGTAGGGTGCTCAGGCCAGCAATCATCTTGGAGAAATAGCAATAACCTTCCCATCCCAGCTCGTCCATCTCCCTTTCACTGAGTCTCTTCCATCTGTGGTTTCCTGGGTGGCATCTGCTGGCCACATTGCAGCCATATTTTATGGATTAACTGACTGAACATTTGAGAAAATGTAATTTGCTTTCGAAACTTTAACTGATAGGTTTAATTTTAGACACTCTGGCCAAGTAAACATCATTATTATAAATTGAATGTCAGAGATGTCAGTGAAATAACAGTCTGCTCATCTTCATCTCCTTCTCAGTCGGAGAACTGAGCTCTCTGGGACATCGTTCAGGTGCTTATCCTGGGTGGCAGCATCTGTCCACAGGAGAGAAGAGTTCACCTCAAGATGGGGATAGTGTGGGTCTGTGTGATGCTTCCCCACAGGCTGGGAAGATTCAGCAGGAGTTTGTTAGACTGGAGAGAGAAAAGGAAGAGTTTCTGCCCTGAAGAGTATCAGGATGTTCCCCAGCCCCACACAACTCTCCTTAGAAACATCCTTTCCATGCACCTGACAGCAGGGTGGGGCTTTTATCCTTCTTCTTGCTGCACTATTCCCAGAGCTTGGCATGGTGTTGGTGCATAGAGTTTGTTCCACCCCAGGCAGATGTGAGGGGACTTGAGGGGTGTAGGGGAGACCAGGCAGGTGTTGGGGGCCCCAGGTTCTGCTCTGATGGCCCCCCTGTGATGTCAGTTGATGACCAAGGCAGATGGAAGAACAACAGCTTGGAAATTGAGAACCTTGGGCTCTTCCCCCTAATAGTTGCAAAATATTAAAAAAGTTGCTTTCCTTTCCTGAGCCTCAGCTCAGGATATGGGGTGCTGGTCTCACCACTGAAGTTGCTCCAGATGGTCCTTCCTTAGGACACTTCAGTCCTATGGAAGTCCTGTAACAACATTCTTCTCAGGAGCTCAGTGGCATTAAGAGTGAACCACACCGTTCAGTTATAGGATGAGCCAAACCCTTTCCCCCCAAATGACCAGTGCAGGAATTGTTTATGTTTCTGCGGAAGACCAGAGTATGTGTTCTCTGGATGCTGGAGGGACCAGGCAGGGCCAGCTCTGCTGGAGGACAACCTTGGATCTTGTCTGGCTTGGGGCCTGAAAACAGCCAACACAGAAGCAGAGCTCGAGGACAAAATGTGAAGCCAGGTCATTTATTTTGTCACTTCAAAGCATAAAACCCAAGTAACTCATTATTTCTTCTTGGGGTTGCAGACAGACAGGGTGTGCAAGCGTGAGTGCTGCACAGGTGCAGCTGGCCAGAGGAGATTCATGTTTGTAGGCCATGAGCTGCAGCCGGGACAGAACTGGGTGGGCGGGCTAGGGTAGAGGGCTGTATGGAGAACTCTTGTGACAGCTCCCTTCAAGGTCAGAGGGTCAGGAGCAAATGCACCCCATCCTGGTCCAGGAGGAGGTCCCAGTCCTCTGGAACCCCAGGCCACTATCTCCTGCCCTGCAGTGGTGAGAGCAAAGAGCATTCCTGAGGACCCCAGATTTCTACACCTGCTGGCTGGAACACCAGACGGGAAGTACCATAGTACCAGGTAGCTTCTGTGCCAAGGCAGCTTCTAGGTCTGCCAGTTTCTTATAGGGATTTTGCTGTGACTTTGAAATGGTTGAATGGAATAAGTAGAGGGAGCTTCAGTCTCAGCAAGGCCCCAAGGAGACCCTGGATGCACTTCGGGGAAGAAAGCAAAGGTACAGATGGTGGAGGGCTTTTTGCTTTGCACAAAGGAGCAGTACCTTGAGTGTCTGAGTGTTGGCTTCAGACAACTGGATCCTGCCCATGAAGGGAAGACACAGAGGGGTGGCAAAGTGTGCTACCAGGTAACGTAACATGTCCAAGTTATAGTGTAAACACTATGTGATTGGATGTAGGTTGTCTAGTAAAACACAACAGCCATAATCAGATGCAGGTGCATACAAGGAATACACCAGACCAGAAACATGTATGTCTGGGTAAAAGGATGGATGTTAATCAACAGATTGGAAATAGCCAGATAACTATTGGGAAAACTTACATTTTATGTCTCATACTATCTACTAACATAAATTACAGGTAGATTTAAATGTTTAAAAACCTTAAATGCTATGAAGGAAGTATAGATGATTATTTGCATAATCTTTATTTTAGGAGGGACTTTCTAATCATAAAGTAAAGGCAGAAATAATGAAGACTGATCTACCTAAGAATTTTTAAAGCTTCTATAAATCAATACGAAAGACAGCAAGCAGAAAACCAAGAAGAAACCTTTGCAAACTGTACTACAGTAGCTTACATTTCATTGACTAAAACTACAGGTGGAAACTTGGAAAAAAATTCACAGAGGAGATAGAAACAGCTAATAATTGCATGTGAACTGTTTTCATCTGATCTTTTCATACATATTATTTGGAGTGAATAAGGTTGTTTACAACTGGGTAGAAAAACAGTGCTTTCAAAAGCAAATTCTTGGTTTTCTGTGGTTTCAAGAGAAAGCAAAAGCCCCTTTGACCACTTGGGTGCTCTGAGGGCCTTTCCACTATCTACATCTCTGGGAAGCCTGATCACTTGGGTCCAAAGCTAAGCTCCTGGTGGCAGTGGCTTGAATGTATGGGGCTGGGTTTTTGAGTCTGGGGCTCCTGAGTTTCTCTGAGGGAGAGTCACAAACCTTTGGCTCTCTTTTATGAGCAGTATCCCTTCGTGCCTTTAGTGGGCTGGGCTTTAAGGTTCACATGTTTTCTTTCCTCAGTCTCACCCGGACTGGTTTTGAACTCATCAGATAGAAACTTCTGGGTCACTTTCCCAGGATAATAATGGCTGGGTCTTTGTCTATAGAGAGTCAGATGTCCATGAAGGATTGAGCATTGAGGATGAACTGACACTCTCATTGTTGGCTAGGCAAAGGCTGGTGGAGATGCTGGTCCTTGTCCATTGTGAGAGACAAGCAGAGACCCCCAAAAGCCCTCAGCAGCTTATCTGGAAGTCACCGCCAGGACTGATACTACCTTCTCCAGGTGATAGGGCTGAGCATGGCTCCAGTTTCCCATGGAGCTCAAGGTTCTGTGTCTCCCAGCAGCTGGAATCACACTCTCACAGTGCCACCCAGGCCTAACACTTGGTGTCTGAACCTGGTGGCATCTGAGCAGTGACTGTTCACATCTGAGTGCCAGGTGCCCCCACATTGCCCTGGAGAGGGAGAGGAGCAAGGGAGTCTTGAGCATCACCATGGCCCCTCCCTCTAAGGTGCTCTGCCCCTGGATGAGCAGAGAGCTGGCATTATGCACCTCATCTTTGCTTGTGTTTCTCCAGCAAGACCTGTCCTTGTGCCCTTCTGCAGTGCCGAGGCAGATGGCTTCACCCAGCTTTCCCTAGGAACCATCTCAGGGAGATGAACTCACTCATGAGCAGCCCAGGGCCCCCTCAGCATTCATGGCAGTAGCCTCTTTTAGTTCACTACGTTAATTAAAGGCTGTTAGTAGCCCCTTGACCTTCAGAAAGGCATAGTAAATATCTTTATGAATATTCACAAATTTGCTAATAACCAAAAGTTACTATATGTGTCATTTCTGTATTTATTTGGTAAGAGGACAAAGTGAGATCTTCAGGTGTGCAGTTCCTGGACAGATTATGGGGTAGAGCGTCCTGGCTCCTGTAGCCCAGTCCGGAGAACTGAGAACATTTGGAATCTGTTAGTGACTGTAACAGACCTGAGACAGTGCTGATGTTGGGACAAGGACAAGAAGAAGAATTATGTGTGTGGGGGGTGGGAAACTCAGTCACTGTGCCTGATGGGGCACTGACCGCATCCTGAACTCTGTTTCATCTGATCCAAGGTGCGGGGTCCTGAGTTTGTCATCAAAATTATAACAGAACTTCCCATTCTTCTTTCTGGGCAAAGGACTTGGGTAGAGTTCTAGAAGCATATTTAACCAAATGCATTTCATCTGTTACCTCAAAAAGTCCAATATTATGCAGGTGTAGAGAAGAGCTGGCTAGTCAGCAGTGGATGGAGTTTTCTAGAAAATGGAAGTGGAAATTACTACAGCAATCAGATAAACCACATAGAACAAAGAGATAAAAACAGAGAAATGACAAGAGCAGAGAGGAGAGAGAAGGAAATAATTTAAAATAAGCACAACAATTTTTTTTTTTACATTGTCACAGTGACATCAGTATCTGTTTGACCTTGGTTCATATCCAGATCAGAGAGACAAATGATCATTAGGTTACTGTTCCAAATTTACAGTCAGAGCCCCGCCTGGCAGCGGATTGGACAAGGGACAATCTGTGTCCCACAGCCAGAGACCCCCAGGTTGCCTGCAGTGGGACAGACTCACCCCTGTTGCCAAGGAGCTTGTGCGTAGGGGAGCTGTGCGGTGCCTCAACAGGGGAGTGTCATGAAAAGTGTGCTGTGGATTCTGTTGTGGAAGAGGTGCTAGACACTGGTGGGCAGGGGAGCTGCTGTGACTGGAGACTTTAATAAATCTATCCTAGAAGTGAGAAGGCTAAGTGAGGCCAGAGCGTGCAGTCTGGATGGTGAGTCCGCTGCTGCTCCTATCAGTGATCGGGCTTTTGTGTTCACTCACTTGTCCTGAGTGGTCTTGTTGAACAGTGATATTCTGTGCAATGGTGTAGGTGCAACACTGAGGCCCAGCGGGGCCCAGCCAGGTACCAGCTGGAAGGGGTGGCTTTAGTCTCTTTGAAGGAAGAAGTCACCTTTCTCTCCCCTCTTGCATCTGGTGCTGACTCTGTGGAAGCTACTACCTGGTGCCAGGCTCCAGCACTGACTGCAGCAACATTGTCTGGGGCTTGGACGTGAGCCCCGGCTGAAGCAGCATCTATGTGGCATGTAGGCAGCTCCCACTGTGTGCGGACTCCTGAACCTGCAGACTAGGCCTCTGCCAGCCTGGGCCTGGGTGATGAGGTGCTCCGTCTATCTCCAACTGCTCCTGTTTCTTCTCATTCCTTCCAAAATTGATGTTCTTTCAATTTTCCTAACTTGACATTGATTCTATGTTACAGCTGGTACCTTTTGGTAGCAAACACCAGCATCCGATTTCCATGACCTCCTAAGGGCAAAAGTTAATTATCAGTTCAGTGCTTTTCAGATGAGTTCCAAGATCCCCAGAAACCCACAGCAATGCTCTTGGGACAGTGAATTCATGGGTGGGAGGTGTGCTGCAGAGCCCTTGGGCTCGCGTGGGTGAAAGTCATCCCATGAGCATCTTTGGTGGGTGCCAGGCCGACACGTCCTTTCAGGTTGTCTTCTGTTCCTGGATGTCTGGGTGGCATTGCATGAACTGGTTGTGTGGAAGGCATCTGCACAGTTTTCCCAGCCAACTTCTCCAGGAGGCAGAGGAGCTATTAATAGCTTGATGAAAATCAAACTGAAAGAATATTTGTCTGGCTATCTTGAAACTGCAATAAGTTTTGAACTCTAAAATATTCAACAATGTATATGTTAGTTTACTGAAAATTGTTCCAAGTAAACTCTGTTTGAGGAAAACTAAAGACACAAAATATATTTGTGTTCTTAAGGGAATTAATTAGGTTACATATTTTATAACTGAGATCCCTCAGGTTTAAATGATGGTGTAAAAAATGCATTTACCTCCCAGTCTTCAGAAATGTGCTGATGATAAGGAAATATTTGTAAAATCCTTTCTCTTGATGACAGCCAGGGGCCTTTTGAGTGACAATGAGCAGTGCCCCAAGGTGGAAGCCATGAGGTGAGGCTCTCTGGTCCAGAGGGAGGTGTACTGGGGGGCGGGAGGGGATGGTCTCAGCCAATGTGGAGATTTGTGACCAAAAGGATACAGGCAGAGATGGAAGTGAATGAAATCCACCATTCCTCTAGCTATCTGGAGGCTCCATCTTCTTTGCATAGCTTTCAACATCCCCTGCATCTCTGCGGCTTCGTGAGGTGACAGGGTTGGATAGAGTTTTATAGAATTCCCTTTTCTTGTCGATGCCCTGCTATGCCATAATTCATCTTATTGTTTTCAATGCCAGCTTCATCCTGACCCCAAATGAGCTTTTTTTTGTTGTTTGTCCAGACAACTTCAAAGACTATCACCACCCTTTCTTGATTTGTATGGGATTTTTCAGGACTCATAGCCTTAGACAATTGAATGAATGAATGAAGATAGAAGAGAGCAGAGCCCTATGTTTTTTACTCTAGTGAATTCTTTTATGTTTATACCTTCAAAGTAGTTACTCTCCTGCTATCCAGTGACTCGATATTTTATGTACACCACTCATAGTGCAGGCCAATCAGGAGCTGCTCTCCTTTTTATTCAAGGAACTTCTTGGTAGGAATGGAAAAATTTGCACTTTCACTGCTTTGCCAAGAACCTTCCATCAAGAGATCTTAAATCTCTTTGGTTTCCCTCTTGGATCATTTGCTTTGGCTGTTTAATTGTCTCCAACTCTAAAAAAGTTATAAATATGGTTTGATGTGAGCAAGCCCATCTCCCAGTGAATCCCCCACACCTCCCAACAGCAGTTAATCCTCCATCCCCTTCACTCTTGCATAGGAACAGAGATAAGTACTCGTGTGAGGACGCCCTTGGCACACAAAGCCTGAGCAGACAGCTGGATGAAACTAGATGGATTCAATTAAAAATCCCACTTGGAAAATGGAATAAAATCAATCTGGAAACTGATGAGCTGCAAACACATTCTCTCTTCCCCCCAATGTTTCTCTACTCTATTCCTGCCCAGTTGTCTTTCTGATGAATGAGGATTTGGGTGTTTAGTGATATTTCTTTGTGAGGGAAAGGGTTTTTTTTATCTAAGAGCTTTTTGTGTTTAAGCTATTTTGCACATGGACCATGGTAAACACATATACCCTACTTTGGGCTGTATCCACTTTTTTAAGTTGTCTGCTAGATTCTGCCTCATTCCTGGTGACAGTGTCTTCTTCCACAAGGGCTCTTCTCTTTGTTCTGGCTGCTGATCAGACAACTGGGCGGATTTGAAGTTGTCATTTTTCCTTCCTTAGCCCCACACCATGGCCAACTCTACACAGCTAACCTATGCCTCCACAGCACTGGTTGCACCACAGCTTTTTGTAATTCCACAGAGCCCTGCAAAAGTGTCTTGTCCCTAAAGCATCAAAAGCTCACATGAAGGACCCCATTAGGGTACCCTAGGTACCCATTAGGAGTATAGTACATCCCAGCTAGACTGGCACTTTGATATCTGCCATGCCACTGATATCTTCAGTTCTCTGATGGTGGAACTTACGCAAGAAGAAGGTGGGTGGTTGTTCATCCTGTGCTACTTAGTATCCCATCTCTGAGCATTCTTTTTCTACTGAGGTAATAGCCAATATTCCACGAATCCATGTATGTCTCTTTCTAGAGAATCTGAGGACCCTTTGCTATGACGGTTGGGAAAAGAAGGTAGTGTGTGGAACCAAAGCCAGCTGTCACCAGAAGACCTTCACATTCTTGCTTTTTTGTGGTATCAGGAGCCACTCAAGGAAGAAAGGTGAGTGACTGATAATCAGATGTGTTATCTTATCCCCTCCTATACCCAGGACAAAGGTAGAAATGTGGTATTCTCTGGCTGCATAGGGTGGGGTTGATATTGTCTAACCCAACCCCCTGGCTGCCTACCATACATCCTCTGCTTATCAATTACAAGTTAGGGCCACACCCACAACATCAAAACTTCATCTGTTTAACAGAAAAGTTCTTCTTAATATTAAAGGCTCATGATTTCCACAGGTCATGCTATGATGATCAGGAGATTATCAGCTTTGGAGACTCTTGGATAGCAAAGAACCACAGAGACAAGGCCACTTGGGACAAGTACTATTAAATGGTCATTCCCAGTGCCTTAGTTCATAGGTTGTAAAATGTCAAAAGATATGGTAAACTCAAGAATTATGATAACACCCACAGTCCCACCCTACTGCTTTCCCATCCCAATCTGACCCCATTATCATCAATATTTTTGTGCAGAGGTCGTGGAGGGGAGTTTCCAGGAAGCATGATTTGTCAGTGCTTGTATCTGTCAGTACTTAGTAGAGAAATGGATTTAATCAAAGATATACAAATATATAAAATTTTACAAGGCTACCTCACAGTGCCTGCCCACAGAATCAGGTGTAGAAGAGCGTGGAATATTTGTCTGTGCACTGGAGATCTGAAGGGCCCACTCAAAGGCGTGGAGCTCACTGTAGTGTCTCGTGAGAGTCTGTATCAGGGTTTGTGATGGATGCTGAAGAATCTGAGCTGGAGGCTACAAGGTCGGCAATGAAAGGTTCACAAGGTTGCAATGGGGGCTGAAGATGGTGCTCAAGGTGAAGGTGAAGACTGGAGCTCCTCTGAAGAAACAGAGGCCACCCTTCCTTCTTCACTTGCCTTTTATACCATTCTGGTAATAAGCCTCCTGAGGCTGGATCTTCCACACCCAGAGCTATGCTGAGTCAGTTGGGCTTTTCTTACTCAAGTTGACATGGTCATTATCACAAGGCTGCTTACAGAGTGTGGCCGCTGGATGGAACTTGCTGCTGGGTCATTGCCTGATGGTTCAGACAGACTCCAGCCATCTGCCCCTTTCCTGGAAAGGATTTTTCTTGAGAGTGTCGAGAGGGTGCCAGATGTTGGTGGCTTTAAAGAACTGAACATATATTTTGTTGAACATTTTCAGTGTTGGTATTTTATTATTTTTTTTAATGTGTGCAGCTTGCTCTTCCTTATTGACATCAGTTAGCTGCCGTGGATTTGGGTCAGTTTTAGAGCTTTTGCAGAACTCAGAGCTCCATTCAAACAGCCCGTGGCCAGGTAGCAGGTTCACCGTGGGCTATAGCAGTGGCTCCTCCAGTCAGTGTGGGGAGGGCAGTGGGGAGAGGTAGCTGTGCACCTTGCTCCTGGCGAGTGGGTCTTCACAGAGCTGAGACCCATGACACCATCACTTTAGAGGAGAAGTAGAGATATCAGGGAGAAAAGATTACAGTGGCCTAAAACGTACAGAATGCCCAGGTGAACTAGATGGCTCTTATCTTATCTTTACCATTTTTAGTTGGACCATTTTCTTGGGCTCATTTTCTAGGCAGGATGAGGTGGATGCACTGGCTTAAGTACCCAAAAAAGCAAACTCAGCCTGAGTGAGAAGCAGACAGAGTGAACAGCCCCGGTAATGAAGATTCTTCTCTTTGCACCTTGGCCAAGCCTCTGATGCAGGGTTTGGGACACAGGGGGTAGTCAGTAGCTTCTGCAGCTGGTGGTGGTCGTGACACTTCCAGTTTCGAATACAGATCTACCTTACTATCTGATACTTTCATAAACATTTTAAAATACCAAATATTTTAAAAGTCTTAAGTTTTTTTCAAGAGTAGTAGAAGCAACCCCGGTAACAATTTAATGCAAACCATCTTCTGTAAAAACTAATTTCAGGGTCAGGGACTTAGCTTAAGTGGTAACATGCCTAATTTGCAAGCACAAGGGCCCAAGTTCAATCCTTGGTGCCGCCAAAACAAAATCCAAAACTAATTGCATAATTTTTCTTTAAGAAATTTTGTATTATTCTGTTATTTCCTTGAATTCATCTTGCCATATTTTCCCATTACATAGCTTTAGCTTGATATAATACTGTATCAGATATCTATCTATCTATATCAATCTATCTATCTATCTATCTATCTATCTATCACCCTAGCACAATTCCATATATCAAAATTATAGAGAAATTAACTTTTTAAAAAATTTTAAATCTTTATTGGTATATTACATATATGCGTCATGATTGCACTCCATAATGGGGATTTGTACCAGTATAAGACACAACTTAATTCTCATTTTTCCCCATAGCCCTATCCACCCTACCGCCCCCCTCATATACATAAAATTTGTTTCCTTACTTTTTTGTTACAATCTCATCATTTTTTCCCCTTCACCCTATTTTACATTGAGCATTTTCTATTTTACAATATATAACATACAATTCTAGGACTCATTTACATCTTTATTTTCTCATACCAGAGAAAAGATGCAATATGTACCTATCTGTGCCCTATTTATTTCACTTATGAGGATATCCTCAAGGTATGTCCATTTAAGTGTAAATGATTCAAACTTATCATTTTTTATGGCAGAGTAACACTCCATTCTGTAGAAGAACCAGAGCTTTTTTATCCAGTCTCCAGTTGGTGGACACTTGGGTTGATCAGTTTGGAGATTCCTCAAAAAACTAGGATTAGAGGTCCCATTTGACCTGGCCATTGCCCTGCTAGGTATATACACAAAAGAATTAAAAGACTCACATCACAGTGACATATGTGCACCCATGTTTATAGGAGCCCAATTTGTGATTGCTACATCTTGGAGAAATTAACTTTTAAACAATTTATGAAGTTCTAAGTGTTAAACATATTCTGGATTGTGCTATCAATATAATTCATTATCAGTATATATTGAATACAACATAGATACACTATTCATATTGATAAATAAGCTTTAAGCATTATGTTATAAAAGTAATAATGATGTGTAAGCATATCTTCAAACTTCAGTGGGCTAACCCAATGGGAGTCCATGTTCTGGGTTTTATATTTCCAGGTGGGTATTCTGTTCAGCTTATCTAAAGATTCAGGGACCAACTTTCATCCTGTGGGTCCTCCTTCCTCCAAGACCTCCTTATCTCTGTAACATTCAGCTGAACAGGAAAATGTGTGGAAGAGTTGGCCCCTTGAACGCTGTGGCCTGGTGGTGCCTGGTTGTTATTTTTTATGTAATTGGAGTTCTTTTCAGAAGTCCTGGCCTACATCGATGACTTCAAGAGTTTCACTTATTTTATCATTCAGGAGGTTGTTTCTGCTTCAGTTTTTAGATCTTTGATCCATGAGAATGCAGTACTATGTTCCAGTGCTGCTTATTAAAGGGACTGTTTCCCTTCAGAAAATGTTTTTGGACCCTCTATCAAAGATTAGGTGGCTGAATATGTTTCACTTTCAATTTCACTAAAGAGTTTGAGGAGTATTAGGGTTATCACCTCCTTGAAGTCTTGTACATTCAGTGTTGAATATTTTAGGATGTAATCTTTTCTTAGATGGTAAGTTTTTTACTATTGCTTGAATTGTTACTGGATTGTTCAGGGATTTTATGTCTTCTTGGTACAATTTTGGTAGTTCATATATAACTAAGAATTTATCCATTTTTTGATGATTTTCCAATTTGTTGCAGTACAATTTTTTATAGTAATTACTAATGATCTTTTGGATTTCATTGGTGTCTGTTGTAATTTTGTCATTTTCATTTTGAAGTGCATTGTTGTGAGTTTTTTTCTTCCTTTAGTAAGTTTGGCTAAGGATTTGTGTATTTTGTTTATTCATTCAAAGAACCAGCTTTTTTACTTATTGCTTGTTTTTGTCTCAGTTTTATTAATTCCACTCTGATTTTTATAATTTATCTTTTTGAAACTGGTTTTAGGTTTTAGATTTATTGTTTTCATTTTTATGGTATCTTAAAATGTGCCCGTAGGTTATTTATTTGAGCTTGATTTGTTTTTCTAATGTGAGCCCTGAGAGCAGTCAACTTTCCTCTTAGGACTGTTTTCATTGTGTCCCATAGGTTCTGGTACTGACATTGTACTGATATTATTGTTAGACTAAGTATAGTTGAATTTTTTCCTTGATTTCTTCTGTAACCCACTGAGTGTTCAAGAGTGGGTTATTTAATGTCCCAGTGTTTGCAAAGTTTTTATAGTTTTTTTGTGATTTATTTCTAGTTTCAACATGTCATGATCTGAGAGTATAGATGGGATGATTTTATTCTTTTGTATTTAGTTAACGGGCTTTTGAAGTACTACATGATCTGTTTTAGAGAAAATATTGTGTGCTGCTGAGAGGAATGTGCATTTTGTTGTAGTAGAGTAGAACTTTCTGTAGATATCTAATAAGTATTTGTTTAAGGGTATTGTTTAGCTCTGATATTTCTGTTAATTTTTTGTTACATTGCTCAATTGTTGAAAATAAGGTACTGACATCACCTGCTATGATTGTTTTTGTGTTTATTTTATCTTTTATGTCCAGTAGTATTTATTTTATGAAGTTAGGTACCCCAGTATTAGTGCAGGTATTTTTATAATTTTATCACTTCCTATTGAGTTGTTTCCTTTATTAGTATATAGTGACTATCATTGCCTTTTCTGATAAGTTCTGGTTTGATGTTTCTTTTGTCTGAGAATAAAATTGCGACCCCTGCTTTCTATTGAAATCCTGTTGTATGGAATATTGTTTTCTACCATTTGAGTTTTAGTCTATGAATTTCTTTTGGGATTAGATGAATCTCTTGAGTGCAACATATCACTGGGTTCTACTTTTGATCCAGTTTGTCAAACTGCGTCTTGTAATTAGGGAATTGAGGCCATTTACATTGGAGTTCTTACTGAAAGATATTCCTATTACTGAGTTTTTTTGTGTTGTTGATTCTTTTATTTTTTCCTTTTTGTTTAACTATACTCCCTGGTTGATGTTTTTGTTCAGTTTGCCTTTTTGAGTTTGTTGTTTTTATTGTCTTTATCTAAGATATTCTGGATATTTAATAAAGCATTGGCTTGTTGTTCATATAATTTAGTTTCTATTTGACATAAGAAAAAAATTAAACACTTTATGATATGAAATAAGATAATAGCAAACTCTAATTGAAATATTTCATGATACGATGTGTTAAAATAGCACTTAGCTACCTTACTAAATAGAGCACACTAAATCTGAAATATCATAGAAGGTTTTCATCTAAAAGGGTGAGTCAGAGCATGCTGCAAAGTTCTGGAATCTCAGTGACGGTTCTAATCATGCTGATAAAATCACATCTTTAAGCTGTTCCACACCAGGGATAAACATGTTTATAAAGAAACCCTTATCTCTGAACACTGAAGAAGGTATATTTTCTCTTTCAGGGGACTCTCCCTGTTCAGCAATGTGCTTACTGCTTCCCTATAATTCAGCCCAAATTGGCATCACTGGCTTTGGTGTCTCCTGTCCACAGAAACTTCTCCAACACTAAAGCATCCTAGACAAGCCTGTGGTGCTGGTTAATCGTTAAAGGATCTGAGCCCCAAAGCAGTATTTGAAAGTGTCTCTTTGTTGGGGAGAGGAGTTACAGTTTAAAGCATCACAGAAAGTTAAGATATGAGGTTCACTTTTCTTTTGCTTCAACAAGATCAATGTAAAGAGAAAGTGGACAAAGAGAATTTACGTGATCTTTTTGACCCATTCTATGCAGGTTCTAGGAGGGGAAGTAGAAGCATCTAGATAAGGCATTAACTTTTTTAAAACTCTCTAAGCAAAGAGTACACTTGCAAAGTCTTCCTGCAAATGTAGTGCTATTGTTTAGGTCTTCCTGAGAGGGGATTCTGCCGCCAGGTGGCAGCATTGCCTGGTGGTTGGAGGGCTTTAAAGTAGGAAGAAACTTTCCTAGGTTTGTAATCTCTATGAGCCTTGAGCAAATGGGTGGGACCCAAGGCCAAGAACTCATCAACCCCAGGAACCAATAGGACAAAAACTAGACAGGAGCTAAGGTGAACACCTTTTAGTCTTGTTTTCTGTCCATGTCAGCAGGGATAGTTCAGGGGACACACCTGACAGATCAAGATGAAGTTTAAAAGGTAACCCAAATGTCCATTAACTGGAGACTGGATAAGAAAGCTGTGGTTCTTCTACAGAATGGAGTATTACTCTGCCATAAAAAATGATAAGTTTGAATCATTTATACTTAAATGGACATACCTTGAGGATATCCTCATAAGTGAAATAAATAGGTCACAGATATGTAAATATTGCATCTTTTCTCTGGTATGAGAAAATAAAGATGTAAATGAGTTCTAGAATTGTATGCTATATATTGTGAAATAGAAAATACTCAAAGTGAAAAAGGGTGAAAGGGAAAAAAATAATGGGATTATAACAAAAAAGAAAGGAAACAAAGTTTATGTATATAGGGGGTGGGGGTGGCAGGGTGGTAGGGCTATGGGAAAAAATGAGAATTAAGTTGTGTCATATACTGGTACAAATTCTCATTGTGGAGTGCAATCATGATATGTATATTTAATGTACCAATAAAGATTTCAAAAAAAAAAAAAGAAAAAAAAAACTTAAAAGGTTCCCTGAAGCAGGAGGAGGTGGCCATGATCACAGGAATGCTCCTTACTTCTCCCTCACAGGGATGACTGCACCACCAGCATTTAACTGATTCTACTGGATACCTTTGCTTAAGTGCTAGATGTCACAGAGTTCTGGTCCAGTGCCTCTGATGGTTCCAGAGAAACAGTCCAGGATGATCCTGGGGTGTGGCCTTAGCCCAGCATAGCAGGACTTCCTTCAGTTGTCCTACAGACCAAATGCACAGTTCAACAACCACATAGCAAAAAAGTTGTTTCATGAGAATGCAGGTTAGAATCCAGCCTTGCAGAAGCCTTGTAAGAGATTTTTCTGCATTCCAACACAAGCACCTCATTTCTCCTTTGAAGGTGTGTTATGTATGGAGATCACCTCTCATTTTTGAAGAAAGAAGTGAATCATCAGCATTTCTTAGTTCCCAGATAGTTTAATTCATTAAGCTTTTGCCTCTTTTTATGGCTTATTTTGTAATACTCCAGCATTTTATACCCTAACATTAGAAAGAGCTTCTCTTGGATTTCCACTAAAATTTTTAAAATTTCAACTTTTCTGCTTAATTATATAGTCCACCTGGGTTGTGTTTCACATATTTGGTATATTTTATTTATTTATTTATTTATTTATTTATTTATTTATTTATGTTTTCCAACTTCACATGGTTTCTCCATCTGACTCACAGTGATCCTGGTTCTTTACGACAAAGTCTCCTTTTCTTTGGGCACCGCAATGCCCTCCTTACCATGGATCAAAGCTCTAGACATGTGTGGGACTGTTCCCTGGCCCTTTCTTCTAATTCATAGGTCTACTTGTCAAAAACAAGCAAATATCACAGTGACTTGATAAATGGATATTTGCAAGCCTTGACATTTAGGACAAGTCCTTCTGCCCATAAGCTTCAAGGTGACTTGGTTATTTCTGGCCCTTTTATTTCCACATAAATGTTAGAATCAGCTAGTCAAGTTAAAACAAACAGAAACAAAGCAATCTAATATGATCTCTTGGGCTTTTCATTAGGGTGGCATTGAATCTACAGGTTGGAATGATATTTTTACAAACAAAAACTTTTCCAATCCATTCCTTTCCTTTTATTTCAATCTTGCTTAAATTTCCCAACAAGGTACTGTATTTCCTCCATATTTCTTTCCTGTATCCATTGTTCCCTTTAGTCTATATATTTGCTGTTTCTTGATGGTATCATAAGTGATATTTTTTAATTGTCATGTTCTGGTTGCTGCTGATAGTTGTAGTTATTTTTGCTTCCTGATAATTTTGCTCATCTTTGTTGTTAACTTTAATGATTTGTCTGTAATGCTTCTGATATTTTGTGAGCACCACCAGAATACTGGAGATGTGGGAATTTTGTTTTTGTCCATTTCAATCTTGATATATTTTACTTATCTTGCTGATTGAGGTTGTTTGTGCCTTCTGTAAAATGTTCACTAGATATTTTCTATTTCACAGCAGCAACTACACATACTACAACTCATTTACAACTTCATTTTCTCATACTAAATAAAAGATACTGTATTTACACATCTGTGACTTATTTATTTCACTTGTGAGGATGTCCTTAAGGTACACTGATTTGAATATGAATGACTCAATCTTATCATTTTTAATGGCAGAGCAATTGTGAAATAGAAAATATTTAAAAGTAAAGAGGGTGTAGGGGTAAATAACGAGGGGAAGAAGAATATGACAGTAATAAAGAAAAAAGGAAACAAAGATTATGTGTATAGGGGATGGGGGTTGCAGCGTGGCGGAAAGGGGAAAAATGAGAATCAAGTCATGTCATATTGTGATACAAACTTTTAATGTTGAAAGTGATGATGATGTGTATTCATAAGGTACCAATAATGATTCAAATTTTAAAAAATGTTCACTAGAAGCAATAACAGTCACTAGTCTTGGTTTTCCTCAGTTTTAGAAAGGACTGTTTCAATATTTTATCATTAGATGTGATGTTTTATGTCTTTGCGCTCTTTTTGTCAAAGTTGTCTTCGACTCCTAGTTTACTAAGAGTTTCTTTTAGCCATTCATGAACATTGATTTCTATCAAATATTGTACTTTTCGAGATGACCATGTTGTTTATATTCTTTAAATTGTCAATAAGAAGAATTACATTGATTTTATAATGTGATACATCTACTTGCAATCTTGGGATGAAACCAATTAGATTATGAAATTTAACCTTTTGTTTTACCTATTGCTGGATTCTAAGTGTTTGCATGTTATTTTGCCTCTATATTCGAAAATGACTAACAATGATTTTCCACTCATGTTCAGTTCTTTTTAATTTGGGAAATCAAATTATTCAATTTATTGATGCAATTTTGAGAAGAATCATCTTTTTAATGGTTATACCACATCTGGTAATGTAGATATAATTCCTTCTTCATTTCTGATAGTGGTTGCCATACATTCTCTAGTCCTTGCTAGATCACTGTTGCCTGAAGTTATCAGTTTTAAATAATGCTTTGTTAGTCTTTAATTTATATATCTACTTTTTGTTTTGGGGGTTTTAATGACCTTATTGTGCTTTCAGTCTCTCTATATGTGTATATGCACAGCTACTATTTTAGTGCACTTATTAAATTGTTTATTTATTTACTTATTTTGCAGTATAAATAATGGAACCCAAGGCCTTATACTTACATCACTGTGCTGTGCTCCAGTCTCTAATGATTGTATATGTCATAATTATGTATCATTTAGTTCAAATTTTTCTAATTTTCTTTGTCATTTTTTCTCTGGTCCATGGAATGGATTTTTTAATTTTTCAAATGTTATAATGTTTTAGTTATTTTAAAATTTGATTTATATCTTGCCTGCATGCATTGTCACAGTTGACAGTATCCTATACAACTGCAGTCCTTGAAATAGTCTTGATGTTTTCTGTATTGGTCCTGTGTTGGTCTAATGGTCCTTTAGATAGCCAACTTTTGCAAAAGTTCAGGGGATGCTTGAAGAAAAGGAGCACTTTGTATGTATTGGCTGTGGTGCGGCTCCCATCTCACACTGGTGATCATATCGTGCAAGTCTTATGTTCTGGTCAAGGTTTGGTGGCTTACCTATTAATTATTATCTTAATATTTCTAACTACCTCTGGGAACACATATTTTTACTTAAAGATCTGTCATTTTTGACTTAAATATTTTTGAAGCTATGTAATGAGATGCATCCAAATGTAAGAATTTTCACTATCTTACTAAAATATTCCATCATCAAGGAGTGACATTTTTATTTATAGTAAAGTAGACATTTTACCTTAAAATCAGTTATTATTATTTTAGGGTGACAATATGAGCTTCTTCTTGATTAATAGGTACATGATGTATCTTTGATACTCTTTTTCTTTTAACCTTTTTGTATTTTCATTTCTATGTGTCTTCTATACGTCCTAGGCAACTTTTAAAAGTTGTGATTTATTTTAATCTAGGCTGAAAAAATATTTGCATTTTAACAAAAAAGTAATTTCATTTTTATTTAGGAGAGATACTGATATATTTGGGGCTAATCTCTTATTTATTTTATGAGTATTTTCTCTTTATTATATGCTTTCAGATTACTACTTTTAATTATTCTATTTTTATTCGGTGCTAATTTCTGTTTTCTCACTTTCACTCTTAGTGGTTACTCTAAGAATCACAGCATGATATAGACTTGCCAAAGGCTAACACCACTGTTTGGTGGGCAAAGAGTAGAATAGCCCTGGAATACTAAGTCAATTTACCCCTTTAACTTATCATATGTTGTTTTCTTATATTTTGGATATATATATTTGCAATCTGACCAGAAATTATTATCTTCTTAAACAGAATGATGATTATACATTTACTGAGATCATTTGTAATTCCTTAAATTTCAGTCTGTTGGTCACAAGCTATCATATTTACATACAGAGATCCACCTGTGGGTATATATTTGATAGATTAGAAATCTAGGATGACAGTTGTTTTCCTTTTGATTGTGAGTATATTGTCATTATTTTAGACTTTCATTTTTTTTTTCTGTTAATATATCAGCTACCCACTAAGCATTAAGATTTGCTCCCTGGAAGGAACCAACATCTCCTTTGACATATTTTTAAGACATTTTTCCTCTTGGTTCACTGTAGTCACAGCGTGATGTGTCCAGATGCAGGTTTATTTTTCTTTATCTTGTTTTGGACTCAGTGAATTTCCTGGATCTATAGTAGGTGTCTCTTATTAGTTCCGGAAAATTCTTCATTGTTATGTCTTTGCCCTACTCTTCCACTCACGGCAGCTCTTCTGAGCTTCTCATTGTTTTGTTTCTGTGTTCATTATTACGCATAATTGGCTCTGATCTATCATCTGGTTTAATTCTCTCCCTTCAATTTTTGTCTACACTGCAATGTTAAACTCAGTCATTGAGCGCTTACTTTTTAAAAATAATGTCTTGGCTCTAGAATTTGTATTTGATTCATTTAGAAAACCTCCTGTGTTACTTTTCATTATTGCTTTGCATTTGTCGTCTCTGTTTTCTGCCAGTGTTAAAAGGTGCTTGTCTTATTTTCTTTGAATATTGTATTCCAGTGTTAGTTCCAATATCTCAAATTATTATGCAGCAGCTCTTTTTACCATTTATTGTTTTAGCTAAGTTTTTTTGTCATGAAGACTTGCTTGGCAGTTAATTTAAAAAAAAAACTGTATTTACAAAATTATTTGGAGAAAAATTTGGCCTCCAGAGAGAACTTTGCTTCTGACAGGTACCCAGAAGCACATACACCCAATACCATCTTCTTGATTTTCTCCTTTCTAAACTGAAAGTCCAGGTCCTCTTTGAGTTTCTTGATGACACAAAGCTAAAACCTGTGCAAGACTTGGTTTGCTTCCAGTTCATTCTGCTCTTATGCTGTAGGCCTTCGGAGGACCCACTTAATCGGGATCTTTACTCTTCTGGTAAAGAAGAGGCACCTCAGGAGTGAAGTTAAGTTTTGAAGTTGTTTCCTCCTTTCCCTCAATATCATCCTCAAGTAATGAGTGCTAGGCTAACTCTTTGGCTTTGCACTTTCTCTCAAGGTTTTAGTGCACCATTTTTACTTACTTTATTAGTTATCTGGTTATTGCCAAGAGAAACTACCATACTTAGATATTTATTGCTGTTGTGCTAGAGATTAATCCATTAATCTCTGCATTAATCGTGCATGCTAAGCATGTGCTCTACCACTGAGCTACACCCCAAGACACTATGTAGATGTTTGAGCAGTATTTTTGGACATTATTTTCAAAATTTTGGAAGGGTGGGTCTAAATTATCTAGTGTTCTGTTAACAGAATTAGAAGCTGTAAGTGTTGGTAGGGCTGAATTCCAGGAAGTGAAACTGGACATGATGTCTTATGCTTATTGACATTGCAACTGAATTTTATTAATAAGAAAACATAAATGAGTAGCTACTGAGTGCAGGAATCTCTGCTAAATTCCAGAGGCAATGCAGAAATGTATGGGATATAGTCCCTTTCCTCGAGGCACTAGAGAATGGGAGAACAGTGTTTTGGAAGACATTTGTAGACATAGGAGCACAAATGCCACAGAGAGAATCATTGAGAAGATAAGTATAGTCAAAGCTTTTTCAAATCTTCCTGGAGACATTTGGGAAGAGTTTAAGCAGAAGTGATTTTTAAACTGAGTTTTGAAGGATGGATCTGATTAATACATTCTAGATTACAGAAACGAAAAGAGCGATGGTCAGCGCAATGAATGTGTTGAGGAAACAGAGAAGATCCACTCAGTTCATTAAGATTTCACTCTGTGGCTCTTTTCTGCCTCTGATTTGTCACCATCCTGGTGGAGGGTGAGAGTGAGGGCAGCTCACTCCAAGGGTGTTGAGTGCTGTGGAGGGTTGGATGTGGAAGGACGAATAAAGAAGGCTGCTGTATAAGTGTACTTTGAGGGGATTGGGACAGAATATACCAGTTCATACTTAGGACCAGAAGACGTTTCTCTGATAGAATAACAAGGTTGCTCATCTTTTAAAAGCTCATTCACAACTGTGTGCTTTAAGAGACTCGATTTTCTCCCAAGACTGTCAGGAAGTCACTGTTGTCTTTACAGGATGCCAACTCCTGCACACACCCACCCTTCTCCTGTGTGTCTGTGATGTGTTTCTCCTGACTTTGGAGTCTCTGGCTAGGATGGCTGAAAGCCTGATTCATTCTTCTGTGACAGTCTGAGATTTCCTAAAAATTACTCAGGCGGAGAGAAGTTTGCAAACAGACTTTGCCTCCTCCAGTTCATTGTTACTGGAACAGCAGTTCTGGGATCCACAGGTTTTTGCTTAGGTCTGACTATTGTTCTGATAAGATGCTGGGAAAAGTATATCCATTGTGTGTAGTCCTCATTTGGATCTGCCTCCTCTGAGCACAGTGGGAGAGGGATGCAAGTAGAGAGGGGTCTTGTGTGTTTTCTATTGTTACATTTATTTTATTGATAATATTTTAGGTATACAGCTAAGACTACAGAGATATATGACACCTCTGTACCCTTGTTCTATCCAATTTTAACATACTGTCCTGTTGACTGAGTGTTGTCTAAAGAAATCCACTGTTACAGGATCGTGAGACCCCGGTGTATGAGACTCAACATCAGTACCCTCATGTTCTCCGAAGGTAAGTACACTGATGAGTTCAAGTACCATTTCTGGGCATGGCGTTTGGAACTCTTAATACACAAATATGCTTCTATAAAGAACTGTGTTATTAAGGGCTCCCACGCTATATCAGTGAATACTATTAATGACATATTTGGACTTATTTTTCTTAACCTTCTCACTTTATTTTTTGCTTCCCCCCTTCTTTCCAGCCTTCTATTGGCTTGTAATGCTTTCTCTTTCTTTGTATTTTCCTGCTTTAAGAATTGTACATGTTTCTCTTATATATGAGTGTGTGTGTGCGTGTGTGTGTGTGTGTGTGTGTGTATGTCAGTTCATGAACTTAATTCATTCCATGAATCTGGTTGCAAACTGAATTAAATTTCCCCATCAGATTCAATGTAAATAAGTCTAGTCCCTTTGAAATCATATGTCCATTTTAAATTATAAAAATGTGAAACAAAATACAGTACAGTATAGAGAGAACACTAACCTTGTTTGGGGCAATTTCTGAAATGAAGGACAGTAGGGTGGGGAGGAGGTTATTATTTAGAAGAAGAGTCCCCTCCATAAGGATATCATGGAGATCTTCTTCAAAGGTTTTATCTCTTCTTCCTCTCTTAGTTGCAGGATCAATTTTGATGAAAAATCTTTCTAATATCCCTTGTTTATCCTGTGCTACATAACCCTCCAGAAAAGAGAGATCATGTTACAGATTCAATACTTTGTTCACTACAGTTACAAAGGGGTGGTACTTTCAAAGGAACCCTGAAACTCATTCCACTTTTCCATCAGGAACTTTATCACATACATCACTGCTGACCTCCTCACTGCCTTCCTCTTCCTCAGCAGATGCTCCTCCACAAGCACCTTCTATTGTTACCTCTAGAGTTTAGCACATTTTCCTGTTTTCAGCTCCTCCTTGTGCTCCTCAACAGGCTCCTCTACATCTGCACTGTTGACATGCACCCTATGGTTGCCCAAGAACACAGTCTCCATTATCTGTGCAGCAGACCTTCAAAGTCACGTTGTGTAACACATTCTGGCCCGTTTCCTCCAGGCTGAGTTTAAGGTTGGGTATGTGACATCTTCCTAGGCTTTGTCAATGAGATTGCTGCAGTGGAGGACATTGAAATGTTTCTTACAGGACCCCTTCGAGTCAAGGATGTCTCTTCAGTGACGTTAAAACAGCTGGTGAAGAGGACCTGTGTGTACAGCTTCTTGAAGATGCAGATCACCAGGGAACTTGCACTTACAAGGCAGGCGCTGGAACCACTGAGCTAAATCCCTGGCCCTAGTTTACTTTTTAATTAAAAATATAAGATTTTAGGGCCAGGGGTTTGGCTCAGTGGTTCCAGTGCCTGTCTTTCAAGAGGAAGGGCCCAGGTTCAGTCCCTGATAACCATATACAACAATGTTGAGGATAGTGACTCAAGCCTACCAGCAATCAGTACCACACACTACATACCATGGTACAGAGCATGATGGCTTACACCTGTAATCCCAGCACTTGGGAGGTAGAAGCAGGAGGATTGCTGTGAGTTCAAGGCTGAGTTTAGAGCCTGCTTGAACTACAAATTGAGACCCTCTCTCTCTCTCTCTCTCAAAAAAAATTTTAAAGTAGACGTTTAGTCAAATTTCCCAATTTAATTGATTATTGTGTTTCATTACTGTTTCTTCTATTTGATGCCTTCCATTTATGTTAAATCTATTCCTTATTATATGTTGTAGTGAAAGTGAGGTGGCAGATTACTGCATAGGAGGGTGGCTAAAAACGTGATACAGATGCAACCAGCCAGCATGGAGGCTCATCAGCAGGATGTGGATGTGACCAGTCTCTCACAGCCAGGATGCTCGGGCAGAGTGACATCCCAGCGACCAGACCTGGGAGGAAGTTGTGGCCATTGACCTCGCTGCTACTGTGACCTTGTTCTTCTGCTGTCCTCCTGTTTCCGCAGCCGCCTCTTCTAATTGCAGGATACATCTCTTCTTGCTCTTTTCTTTCCTTCACCCTTTCCTTTACTTTAAATAAAAGTTTGCCTTTCATTGTTAATCAGTTTTTCTGGCCAGTTCTTTGGTTGGGATAGAAAGCATCTGCAAGCACTAGACTCTGCCCTATCCACCACCAAATATGTGTGTACTAGAATATTTAAAATTTGAATATTTAAATTGTCTTATTTTGCCTATTCTCGTAAAGAATAACACTTTAAAGGATTATTTTTGATGTCATTCAGTTCTTTTGGCTCACTTCCTGAGAAGTCCTGGTCAATCTGATCAGGAGTTCTTTCTTCTAGTGCCCTTTAACATTGCTTTGATCTAGGAAGCTTCTCAAGGAGACAAAAGTAAATTGTCTCCTGACTTCTATGTCCAGATCTTTACTGCTTCACCTCATTTTTCCTTTCCCTTGAATTCTGGAACAAATTCTAAAGTTTCCCCCTTAACAATAATTTCCTTTGTGGCTCCATCCTTTTTACTCTTAACCAGTTAATCAGGTGTGGCTGTTATTTGTGTGTTACAGACGGCTATGGCTGTATAACAAATCACTTCCAAAACTTGATAAAGTAAAACAGCATCCATTTTATTATTCTTCCAAACTCTGAATCAAGAGTTTACACAGGACTCCTAGAGAACAGCCCTCATGCGCCACCCCAACTGGGGTCTCACTAGAAACCCCGAATGGCTAGGGGTGACTTGGTACTGGGGCTGGATTCCCACGTCTGAGTCCAGGGCTTGGCTGGGCCAACTCAGTCGGAGGATCCATTCATGATCTCGCCTTGTGGCTCAGGTTTCCTCAGACACAGCAACCTCAGGGGAGCTGGAATACTCACACTGCTCCTCAGATCTCCAAGGGTAGGCATTTCTACTAAGCAAGGCTGGTGTCCTCTTGTGACCATCTGAAAATTGCATGGGCCCTTTTCTCTGCATTCTGTTGCCTGAAACCTGCACTGCCCCATACAGCTGACACTGCTGCAAGTGGCTATAAAATGTGATATGCTCAAACTGAGACATACTGTGGTCTCATAATGTATCTAGGTTTCACAAACTTAGTATTTAAAAAAGAATGAAAAATATTTCACGACTTTTTATTTTTGTTACACATTGAAACTATAATAACATATATATTTAAATTATGTAATTGTATATAATTTATATATAATGATATAATTTAAAAATCTAGTAGCCACATAAAAAAGTAAAAGGAAACCAAAATGAGTGTTAAAATACATTATAACTAAATATATCCAAAATATTATAGCACTATGCTTAACTCTGAAAGCCCCAGCCATTTCATCCATTCAGATTTAAGAGGTAGGACCCCAGACTTCTTGAAGGTAGGTGTGTCCAAGAACTCTTGGTCATGTTTGAAACCACCTCACTGAGTTTGCACTTACTGCTTAGCATTTCTTGGACTTCTTTCTTCTTCTTCTTCTTTTTTTTTTTTTTTTTTTTTTTTTTTTTTTTTTTTTTTTTTTTTTTTTTCCATTTTCCTACTTCCTTTTTGTTATATGTTGTAGTGAAAGTGAGGTGGCAGATTATCCTTTTCACTTTTTGTCTAAATCTACTCTCTAACTTTCTAATCTTGTTTCACAGAGACTATCCTGTACTTATTGGGGAAGGAAAAGAGAATTTTCTTTGGAGAATCACACTCTTTGGAGTGTGTTGTGTGCAGACTGGTCTCCCCAGCTGCTTTCATCTCCTGTATTGTTCTGAGTTGCATTCTCTGCCTGGAAGTAGAAAGAGGACCAGCAGGTGAGAACAGCCTCTCTCCCTCTTCATGGAAAGCAGTAGAGAACACAGAAATAGAGACCCATTTTCTGATCCCTGGACTTTTAGAAAAGAGATAAAAGTGTTCCCTATTTTTGATCATTCTTATCTTTCTGGCCAAGGGCAGGTAAACAAGACAGGCATGAGCTCATGCTGGATACACTTGTCTCTACTTAGTTCATCTGCTTTGAAATTTGTTTTAGTTTTTCTTTGCCCCTATTCCTGAGTCAAGTTACTAGACTGCTAATGAATCAATACATATTTGAAATTTTTACACTGGCCTATATTTTGATAAGATTCTGTGATAAGCAGCCTTGGTGTTCTAGCCAGGTATTATTTCTACCAAAATTTGGGACATGGTTTTTAATCAATTTTATTTTATAGAATAATTCTAGGTTCACAGAAAAAAGAAGTAGAAAAGACAGAGTTCCATATACTATCTCCCTCATGGCCCCACACAGAATCTCCCTCATTATCAATATTCTACACCAGAGGGATGTGTTTATTACAACTGCTAAATCTACACTAAGACGCCATTATCCCCCATACCCATAGGTTATATCAGCAATTGTTAGTGGTCTTGGTAAGCATGTGTTGCTGTGTCTCCAACATGTAGCATCTTGCAGGACAGTTCCACTGCTTCAGAGATTCTTTGCATCACCTCTTCATTCTCCTCCTCCCTCCAACCCCTGGCGACCACTGATTGCTTTGATATCTCCATAGCTTCCTTTTCCAGCATCTCATAAGGTAGGAATCATACAGCATGAAGCTTCTTATCAGATTGATTTCTTTGACTCAGTAGCAAAACTCAAGATTCCTTCTGTCTTTTCATAGCTTGTAGCTCATTTCTTTTTAGAATGGAATACTACTGTGACTTCTGAAGGTGCCACGAGGGAAGTCTTGGTTGATGTCCTTGGTTGATTTCAAAATTTGGGAACTATGCACAAATCTGCTATATACATCTATTTTTGTGTGGACGTAAGTTTCCAGTTCATTTGGGCAAATACCTAGGCATGCAATTGCTGGATGGCATGAACAGCATGTTTACTGCCACATTGTCCTTCAGTGTGGCCACACCATTTTGCATGTTTACTAGCAAAGAATAAGCACTCCTGTTGTTCCTCATCCTCATTAGCATTTGTTGTTTTCAGGGTCTGGCGTTTTACCATTCTAACAGGCATGTAATGGTATGGTAGTGTTTTAATTTGCAATTCCTTAATAACATGATAATGAAACATACTTTTCTGTATGTTTCTGTGCCATCTATAGTATTTGTTTATTTTTGTAAATTACTGAATCTTATTTGCTAATATTTTATTCAGGAATTTGCATCTATGTTCATGAAAGATACTGGATATCTAATATCTTTGGTTTCAGTGTTAGGGAGTACTCTTTATAGAATAAACTGGAAGTGTTCTCTCTGCTTTTGTCTTTGGGAAGACATTATAGATAATTGGTGTAATTTCATTTAATATAACATAGCATATCTTACTCTATTGCTTTACATTCATTCTGTATTTGTCATAATCTTTAATATAGGTTTCTTGTAGACAACATGTAAGTGGCTTTGCTTTTCAAATCATTCTTATTATATTCTTTTAGTTGATGTACTTAGGTTTTAAATTCTAAAATGACTATTGACAGAGTTGAATCAATACCTAGCATCTTTGTTACTCTTTTCTATTTGTTACACTCCTTTTTGTCTATTTTTGTTGTCTGCTTTTTTCTTGCCTTTGAAGTTTTATTTAAGCATTTTTGTGATTCAATTTTCTTACACTTATTTACATATAAATTACACTTCTTAAACCTTTAAAGTGGTTTTCTTAGAGTCTACAATGTGCAGTAATCCAAGATCACTCCCAAGTAAGAATATAAGCAACTTGTAATCATAAAGTTTTCCCAGTTCCTCCCTCCCAGCACTCCTCCTTATTTTGGTTAGACACAAGTACACATAGTAGCTGCATACCCCTTAATGTACATAATCTTGACATTATTACTTTAAACAATCATTTATTTTTTAGACCAATAAATACAGAAAAATAAATGTTTTAATTTTATATTCTCTTAATCATTTTCCAGTGCTTTCTTTTGTTTTGTAGATCACAGTTTCTGGTCTGTACCTTAATTCTCTTTAAAGAACTTTTTTCAATTCTTGCAATATAGGTCGACAGCAACAAATTCAGTTTTGATTTGAAAAAGTCTTTATTTCACCCGCACTTTGGAACAGTTATTTCATAGGGTATAAATTTCTACCTCAGTGGATTTTTTTCAAAAGAGTAAATATTTCACTCTTCTAGAATAGTTCTCTCTAGCTTCTGAGAAGTTGGAGTAATTTTTGTCTTTGCTCTTTGTAGATAAGGTGTTTCTAGTTCTCCAGTTTTACAACAGGTATTTTTTCTTAATATTTGATTTTGATTTTATGCAACTTGAATATAATGTGCTTTGGTTAGGTTATTGTTTCTTGTTTTTGTTGCTTTTTTTTTTGCATTTATTCTACTTTGTGTTATAGGGTAGTTCTGACAATTTTGGGAAATTCTATAGTTGTTGCTTCAATATTTCCTCTGTTCCTTTCTTTTTTTTTTTTTTTTTTACTTCTCCCATTATATGTCTATTGTACCTTTTGCAGTTGCCCCACAGTATGGATATTCTGTTTCTTTTCTGTCATTGCTTTTCAGCCCTGGAGGTTTGTACCGAGATATCTTCCACCTGGAGAATCTTTCCTCAGCCCTTTCCTTCTGACTAATGAGCCCGTCCCATGTGTCATGATTTCTCTGCAGTGTTGGATCTCCAGCACTCTCTTTATTCTTCCTGAGACTTTTCATCTCTCTGCTCACATAATCAGATCTGTGTCTGCTGTTACCAATCCTCTCTACACAAGTAAATTGTGCATTGCAGTGAAAAGTGATCTTTGGTGCTCTCAGGAATGGTTCACTGTAAGTAACATCTACAAAATATGTGTGAATCAACTGTTTAGGCTGATAGTAAGGCATTCTAATTCACAGTAGGTTATTTGTTAAGTTTTGAGAAAGTCACAAGATAAAGAGATAAGTCATCTATGTAGAGAGTTCCGCAACCCCACATCGTTCAAGGTCATTTATATATATACATATCTATAGATATTTTCAGGCAAAGATGTATTTCTCTTCATGTGTACATAAATCTATACAAATATTCTTATTTTTGTGCATGTACAAATATAAAAAGACCTATTATGAGAAATTGCTTTATATGATAATGAAGATGCAAGTTCTAAGACAAGAAAGGTACACAGGCAAGCAAGGTTGAGTTCTGATCCAGATGCAAAGAGTGAAGTCTTGGGCATCAGTGATGGTGATCATGTCTGAGGGAATCAAGCTTGAGATGGGAAGAGTAGATACTTTGATTTGAGCCTGAAAGCAAGAGGTGATATCCAGGGTGGAGGCAGTGGGCTTCTCTCTTACTGGGGAAGGCAGAAGGCAGCCTCTTAGTTCTATTCAGGCTTCAGTTATGTGCTAATCAGCAGTCTCTAGAGGAGACTGACCAATAGGATCACTCCTTCACCCTGAATAGATTTATTTTATAATGTTAACATACAGATATGGGGGCTGAGAGACCCTGGAACCTGGTGTCAGAAAGCTGCGGAGTCAGGAAATCCAGCCTGAAGGTCTGAGAGCCAAGAGGCCTTGATGTAAATTCTAGTTCAAGACTAAACATCTGAACCAGGAGCCCAGAACAGAAGGTTGCTGTTTCAGCTCAGGGGAAGAGACAGCTGACCCTACTACTGTCTTTATGTCCTATTCAGGAGAAGCCTCTCCTACTCACATACACAATGAGCAGGGCTGTCTGCCCACTCAGCCAGCCTCCCCACATCCTGATCTCTTCTGGAAACTCCCTTCAGACATGAGCATGAATAAAAGGTAACAGCTCTCTGAGCATCTTATGCCCAGGGAGGTTATTACATAAAATTAACTGTCACAAACTGACTGCTGGCTGTATTCACATTTAGGAAGACAGTTTACTTACTGTGACCTATCAACTTAAACATAAATCCTCACTCAGATATTTCCACATTGAAACACCCCAAATGTCTGACTAGATATCCAGGCTCACTAAGGCTGAGGCATGTTGACACAGTTAACCTTCACCAATAGGAAGGGTGTGCCTAGCACCAAGAGGCCTGCAACCTGCAATGTCTGGTGGTTTGAAATGAGTTGCTCAGCCCATGTTTACATGTTGAAAAGGCAGAAGAGGAAAAAGGAGTAAAGAATCTGAGGAATGGAGCTCTCTAAGTATTCAGGAGAATGAGGAGTTCAGGCTTTGGTGAAGCTGGAATGGGGTGTGGTGACAGCGAGGAGTAAGAGTGCATTAGGGCCATGTGCTGAGGGGACTTAAGCTCCATTCCAGGCATACAATGAGGGATGTTAAGCACAGTCATGTCTGCCTCTCAGAAATGTCTCTGACCTGTTTTCCTGTATTAAGCAGAACACTCCTGGTACTCATCACTCAAATGCCAGGCTACATGGGCCCTGGAATGGTTGAAACGGCATCTGTGAGCAGTGTCCAGTGGTACCTTCTCCTTTCTGCAGTGACAGTTGGGTTTGGGGCTGCAGACTCAGCCAGGTAGGCTGGGAGGGGCTGCAGGCTCCATGAAGGTGGGGCTCCCTCTGAGCTCTGAGCTCCACTTGCAGCCAAGCCAGCCTCTCTCTCCTTGCAGCTATGGAAATGTACAGGTCAGGAACTGTTCTCCCGATGTCCATGCTTCCCACTGCTCCAGGGGTACATTCTGTGCTGTAGGCAAAGGGCCTCCCTTCCCGTCACACCTGTCCTGCTCTCCCTAACCTCAGGCCTTTGCCATCTGCTCCCCCCCTTGCCATTCTGCTTCTTCTCCTCACAACTCCAGCTCCTTTGAATTGCTTCAATCTCAGCTTTCATGTCATTTTGAGAAAGAGGCCTCTTTTACCTTCTTACCTAACTGGATCACTTCTGCCACTCTGTGTTATGCCCCCTGTTCCCTTTCTTCCTGACTTCATTTAGTTACCTTACTCACATGTAGGTTCACCTTCCAGTCTCCATTACCTGGGACATGGCTACTACAGATCAGGAACATGGTAAACAATTGATAAATGATATATAGGTCTAGAGTTAAGAACTACCTGATTACCACTGCTACCCCTTTCCTGAAAATAAGACCTAGCCAGAAAATGCAAATCAGCCTTGAAAACTAAAGATCAAAAAAGCCATCCCCAATTCTGGTCTTCCCTATCCTCTCTCTTCTCTTGCTTGGTGGTGACTCTTAAGGCACGGAAAGCCAGGACAGCTAATTGGGCCTGGCATAGTTACCAGACGCCTTGAGATTTCTTTCTTTGTTGATATGCTTCCAACACCTGAACACTTCCTGTCAGACAGCAGATGCTGGTCCAGTCTCACTTGTCATAAGTGTATCCCATGGTCTGAAGCAGTATCTCCCAAGAGTACCCACCAGTTGGCCTGGTGTGTGCTGGAAGAAAGGAGCTGAAGGAGTTGTATTTGACGGGTGGTCAGGTGGTGACCCACACAGACTGCACCTGGGTCCTGGGAGGCAGGACCTGCTTCATCATCCCTCTCCC
>PVIR01003882.1:43502-84203 GCA_004026965.1 Petromus typicus | reverse complement strand
ACACACACCAAACTTTTCCTCAGGTATATCATGAAGATAAAAAATGTGGGATTTCTGAGAAGGAATGATAAGGATTTTTCCTCTCCTCAGAGACAGGAACTTTTAGTCCAGGGTAATTTCATTAAGCTCTAGAATCCTTATAGTTTATAACACTTCTAAAATCTACAGTTTCAGGGTCGGGGATTTAGCTCAGTGGTTCCGGCACCTGTCTTGCAAGTGCAAGGGCCCGGGTTCGATCCCCAGTAACCACGTACAATACTGGGTGTGGAGACTCACCCCAGCAGCAACCAGTACCACATACCACAGTGCCGGGCGTGGTGGCTCACGCCTGGAATCCCAACACTTGGGGGGCAGAGGCAGGAGGATTGCTGTGATGTGAGCTGGAGGCTGAGCTCAGGGCCAGCCTGAATTACAAAGTGAGACCCTGTCTAAAATAAATAAACAAATAAATAAAAATAAAATCTACAGTTTCTATGGCTCAGTAATGTATGTATATATACATACATTACATTACTGAGCCATAGTATGTATGTATGTATGTATGTATGTATGTATGTATGCATATATATATATATATAAAATTTGCAAATAAAAAACTAAGTAAACATCAGAAACTTTATGTGTGAAAGACATCACTGGAAATTATTACAGGTTGTATATGTCTTAAAAAGTTATGAAAACCAAGTTGTTTTGAGCGCTGGAGAAAATGCAGGGCCTTACACATGGTAGGCAAGTGCTGTACCACTGAGACAGACTCCCAGTCATGAAACTAACTTTTTGAAAGCACCTCCATTGAGATCTTGCAAAGGGAATTTATAGTACCTCATCGAGTGCTTCCACCTTCTTCCTTAAGATTCCAGAGATATAGCGGATCAGGCCCCAGTGACGAATTTCTCCGACTTTCCCATATAGTTCAGTAAGAAGCTCTCTGACTGTAGCACTTCTCTCTTCATACAATTCTGTGTCCCAGTCAGGTCCTCTGGAATTTTAAAGACAAGACCACATAAACTGTAAGTAAAATCCCTGGCAACCATCTTTTCCTTCAGGGTTATAATAGAGATACCTGTTTTCGATAGGGCTTCTTCATTAGGAAATTGCTATTATTTACCAAGAATCTGTGTAAAACTAGAAGTAATAGTCAACCCTAACAGCCAAATACTGAGAAAGAAATTCTTAATTTCAGCTGTGCTTCTTCTAAAAAGGCTTCTTAAAGCCTTCAACCTAGCTTAAATTAAAGACAAAGATTTAACTACTGAAAGTACAGAAAGTACTGTGCTTCAGGAACTAATCAAGAAACAAGAAAGGTGTGTGTTTACTATTAAAGGGTGCAAATATATTGTTATAGTTTATATCTAGATGTCCCCCCAAAGGCTCAGCACTCGGAGGTGGGGTTGACTGGGTCATGGGTGTGTGGTACTCATCACTGGATTCGTCTACTATGAATTTATAACTGGGTATGCTGCTGGGAGGTGAAGGGTGTTGGGGAGAGATGGGCCCATGTGGGAATGGCCTGGAGAGGTTGATCTCCCTCTTCATGCCTTAATCCCTCTCTGCTTCCAGCCTGATTTGCCATGAAGTGTTTCTCTGCTGCCATGCCACTCTGCAATGCTACCTTGCCTTGGAGCCAGCCAACAACTATGGACTGAAACCTGTACAAACTGTGAGGCAAAAATTCATCTTTCCTCCTTTAACTTGTGGGTGTTGGATATTTTGGCTTAGAAATGAGAAAGTAACTAAGGCATATATATACTTATTGTTCTAGAAATAACACAAGTCAACTATGAAGTGCCTGAAGAGATATATACAGCTTTCTGATATTAGGAATTTAATATACCATAAAGATAGATTATTATTATTACTATTATTTTGAGACAAGGTCTCACTTTGTAGTTCAGGTTAGCCCTGAACTCACTATGTAGCCCAGGCTAACCTTGAACTCACAGCAATCCTCCTGACTTTGCCTCTTGAGTGCTGAGATTACAAGCATGAGCCACCATACCTAGTATTGTGGTATGTGGTTACTGGTCATTGAACTCAGGACCTTGCACTTGCCAGGCAGACGCCAGAATCACCGAGCTAAATCCTCAGCCCAAGATAGATTATTAATTAAATGATGTTAAGAGAACCAAGTAATCATCTGGGAAAAAGCTGGATCAGTGAATAGAAAATCAGTGAATGAACTGGAGATATAGCTCAGTGACGCTGCACCTGCTGGCATGTTCAAGGTCCTGAGTGTGACCCCTGGTACTGCAAAATAAAACAAAACAGAGCAAAGGAAAACAAAACAAAACAAATAAACCAGAGAGTGAAATTTTGAAGAATGATGGGATATTTACACAGTCTGAATGTATATTTCTATAAAGAATTAAATAGAAATGATATCGTAATAGCTTTAAAGTAGAGGAAACTGGAAGATAATACTCTAGCCAAATGATCAAACCGAGTGATCAAAGTGAACACTACAGTAGTAGGACTAAACCCTATGGGCTTCCTGACACAACACATAGAAAACTAGCATCAAGTTAGTGCTGCTGTGTCAAAAGGTGCCTAAATGTACTCATGATGAAACATCTCAGAAACCAAAATTAAAGGACAGCTTTCAAAACATGTCAGAAGTATGGAAAGTACAGACTCGGGAATGGTTCCATGACTCAAAACACATAGAACAAAATGAGCTGCATGATTTCAGATCTTCTTTTGCAATAAATACATTGTTAGGCTAACAGATAAATCTGACTGAGGTCTGTGGATAGACAATGCTGGTAATATTTTTTAAAGTTAATTTTCTAGTTTTAGCAATTATACTGTATTTAAGGAAATACACACATATTTAGGAGTACGTAGGGATCACATCTACCAATTACTCTTAAATGGGTCAGAGAAATAATGTATTTGTAAACAAGTGTTCACGATGATGGCGTTCATGTGTGTGTGTGTGTGTGTGTGTGTATGAGAGAGAGAGAGAGAGAGAGAGAGAGAGGAGTTTAGTCTAGCAGTGTGAAATTTATACATAAAAATTAGTGTGGTAATATAGTGTTGGTTATGTGTACTGCGCTGAAGAGGGGTACTTAAGGGGCAGGAGTAGGAAAGAGAACAGTTTTGAGCTGACTTCTTGGAGAATATGTTAGGAGCTGAGTCTTATTGGATGGCTACAAGTCAACCTGAAGGAAAAGAGAGGATGACATGAGTAAAGATATAGAAATGAGAAACTGCACATGCTGATGGAAAACTACTAGGACTATGATGTTGCAGGAAAACCAATTTTAGGCCATAAAATGGTGAAAGAGGAGCCTGAAAGGTAGGCAGGAACTTCATTGTTGAGGTTCTTGTATGCCATTTTAAGGCTTTTGAACATTTTCCTCTGTTTAAGGGTAGCAAATTGAAGAATTTTTAAGTAGAGAAGGGAGTTTGGAAAGATGAACACATCAAAAAGACTGTGTAAAAAAAAGATTGTGAAAAAAGATTTGGCAACACCTAAAAAAATAATAGATCAGGGCAATGACCACTCGTGGTTGCCAAAATTATTAGAGAACCACAAATGAGGAATTTTATGATAGCTAGAACAGGCTAACAATATTGTATAAGTCTTAATGTGACAAAAAAGAAATAGCCACATGTGGAGCACAGCTCAGTGGTCCACCTTTTGCTTAGCAAGTTGTAACACCCCTAGGTTTGATCCCCATACCATCTCAATAGCAGCAATCAAACACCATATGCCTCCAGATGTGATATAACAGAAGTATACAACACAGAGCTATCTTACCTAAAAATTTGGACCTCAGCATACTAAGCCTGTAGACCTAGCTAGCAATTTATAGGCAACACAAAAGAGAGGAACATGTTAAAAGTAGCACCATGAGGATGCAATTGGCAAAATGCATCATGTGAAAAACTATGAGACAAACAACCCCAGTCTTTTCATAGACAGCCAAAAAAAGAGGGAGAATGTAGATATTACAAAACACTTAAGACATATACTAACCAACTACAACATATGAACCTTCATTGCATCCTTAATGAAACAAATCAATTGCAAAAGTACCGTATGTTCTTTTTTTTTTTTTTTTTTTTGAGACAGGGTCTCGCTTTGTGGTTCAGGTTGGCCCTGAGCTCAACCTCCAAGTCACATCACAGCAATCCTCCTGCCTCTGCCTCCTGAGTGCTGGGATTACAGGCGTGAACCACCACGCCCGGCACGGTGGTATGTGGTACTGGTTGCTGCTGGGCGTGAGTCTCCACACTCAGTATGGTATGTGGTTACCGGGGAATCAAACCCGGGCCCTTCCGCTTGGAAGACAGGTGCCGGAACCACTGAGCTAACTGCCCGGCCCGAGTACTGTATGTTCTTTAGTGTGTTATGCCTAGAGTTCCATCTTCAAGTTCACTGTTTCCATTCTCCGTTCTCTACCTTCTTTCATTTTAGTTTCTGTATTACTCATTTCCATAGTTTCCATTTAGTTTTTCTGTGTATTTTAAAATTTACTTTCTGAGACATTTTATTTTTTCATTTACTTCAAGAGTGTTTATAATTGCTTATTTTTTTTCTCTTGGTATGTGACATTAAACCCAAGAATGCTCTACCACGGAGTTACACTTTCAGTCATTTTTTATTTTGAGAGAGGGTCTTACTAAGTTTCTCAGGCTGTCTTTGGACTTTTGAATCCTCCTGTCTCAGCCTCCTGAGTAGCCTGGGATATAAGAGGTGTGCACCACCATGCCTGTCTTGTTGAAGCATTTTCTTTTTTTATAAATTGATTTTGTTGGTACATTTTATACATACATTATGATCACATCCAACATTGAGAATTTGCACCTGTGCATGATGTATCTTTATTCTAATTTTTCCCATTCCCCTGACTTCTCTACAATCCTCACTCTTTATTAATACACATGCATAATTTTCTTCTTTTACCATTTTTTTTCTGTCATTCTTTACTTTCCCCTACCTCTCCTTCCCTCTTCTCTTTGAACATTTTCTTCTTATTTTATAATACCTATCATACATTCTGGAACACATTATTACCTTCAGTTTCTATTACTACAGAAATGATATGGTACTTACATTTCTGTGTCCTATTTATTTCACTTATAAGTTTGATCTCAAAGTACATCCATTTGAGTATTAGTGACTCTATTTTATTATTCTTTGTGGCTGAGTAATACTCTATTTTATAAAAGAACCATATCTTTATCCAGTCTCCACTTGATGGGCATTTGGGCTGTTTCCAAGATTTAACTATTACAAACTGAGCTGTCATAAACATGGGTGCACATATGTTGCTCTGATATGATGCTTTCAATGTTTTCATGTATATCCCTAGCAAGGGAATAGCAGGGTCAAATAGGACCTCTAATCCTAGTTTTTTGAGGCATCTCTACACTGATCTCCATAGGGGCTGCACCAGTCTACATGCACAACAACAGTGGAGGAGGGCTCCTTTCTCCCCACAGCCCTACCAGTACTTGTTGTTGGTTGATTTCGTGATAGCAGCCATTCTTTCTGAAGTGAGATGGAAACTCAGAGTTGTTTTCACCTGCATCTCTTGAATGATCAGTGATGCTGAACATTTCTTTTGCTCCCTTTACTTCTTAACCTGAAATGTATATATTCATTTCAGATGCCTATTTTTGAATTAGGTCTTTAAATCTGGGGGTACTGATTTTTTTAATTCTTTATGTACTCTAGATAGTTGTCCTTTGTCTGAGAAACAGCTGGTAAAAATGTTTTCTGATATTGTAGGTTGTCTTTTCACTCTGTTGGTAGTTTCTCTTGCTGTGCTATTTTTCTTTTTTTTTTTTTTTATACAGGATCTCACTTTGTAGTTCAGCCTGGCTCTGAGCTCACTATGGAGCCCAGGCTAGCCTTGAACTCACAGCAACCCTCCTGCCTCTGCCTCCCAAGTGCTAGGATTATAAGCGTGAGCTATAATGCCTGACACTGAGTTGATGGTTCTTTCTGCTAGTTGCCGTGCTGCTGAGGTTTTGTTCATGAAGTCTTTCCCTAGGCCAATGTCTCTAGAGTTCTACCTAACTTATCTTCCTTGCTGAAGCATTTTCATGATTCTTTTAAAAGCCTTTGAAGATCGTCCAGTATCTTCACTGTGTCTTTTGTTTCTTTTTCTCATTCGAGTTCAGATCCCCCTGGTTCTCGGTATGACAAGTGGTTTTCAATAGTACCCTGGATATTTGAGATACTGGGCTGTAAAAATATGCTGCTTATTTATTTTTGTTTGTTTAGTGACACTACATCATTAAGGTAAAGGGCATGCTATCTCATTACTGGCCAGTGGGGATAAAGCCCCTGTTCCCCATTTAGCCTTCGATCATACATGGTGTCTTATTACTGCTGAACAAGGCTGGACAGCCAGGATTTTCCCATAAGCCTTTCCCTTGTACCTGGATGGGAGAGAGAAGGGGCCCTTTGATACTGTTCTCTGTGTGGCTTCCATTAACAGTGTATTAGCAATGACATGGTGAAAGTCCTGACTCTACTAGGCCTACTCTGACACCACTCTGGGGAGGGATGCCCTATCACTGTTGGGTGGGGATGAACTTCCAGACTCCCCATTTGATCTCCACTGACACTACAAGAGCAAGGTTCTATTAAACTCTGAGGGAAATCAAAGTCCCAAGTCTCTTTCTGGCCTTCACTGACACACTGTGGCAGTGGGGCAACAGAATGGTGCCTGCCAGGTTACAGCTGGGAAAGTGTGCACGTCTGGGATCTTTACTCAGCTTCTGTTGACAGAGTGGGGTCCTATTTTTTGTTGTTTTGTTTTTTTTAATTACTGTTTGGCTAGAGCAGAGTGGTTATTTTCTAAAAGTTGTCTGTCTTGCTTGGCTCTCCTTTCTTAGTCTTTTGTCTAGGAGTAGGTTGTCTCCCTTGGGGCTTCTATTGTCTGTGTCCCCCGATGTTTCAGGTTACTGGGTTCGCCAAGATCCAGGACGGGATATATAAGGCAAAAAGAAAGCTCAAGGACTTACCGCCATCTTGTTCCTTAGATGCTGAGATCCTCATTTGATCTGTCTTCTTTTCTCTTTGAGTTTTTTCATGATTGTTTAAAAAATTTCCTGAACTTGGTTGGAGGACTGACTCCTCTTGTCTACAAAGGCCAAAGGCCAAAGGCTCCTCCTTTGGAGTGAGAACTCCTGCTCCAGCTTCACTCCCTAATCATGAAACCCTCAATCTAGTCTCCTTTCCTTGTTTTCTCCAGTCTTTTAGGAGAAACTTGGAAACCTTCTCTGCTTACCCCTGAAAGCTTCATTGTACATAATAAACATTCCACATTCTCTGTGCATGTTTATGGCACCAGCAGCCTCAATAGTCACACCACATTTAAGAGAAAGGAATCCCTCCTTCTTCATGGTTAACATAATATGAAAAAAAGAAGACCAGTTTATTTTTTTGTCTGTGTGGATGGGCATGAAAGAAGAATTCAATTTGGACATGCTGAGTTTAGGATATAAAGTAGCTAGCAGGGTGCATGACACATAAGCAAACACTCAGAAATGTTTTTTTCTTTTTTTAAGCCTCTATATTGTTCTTTCTTTTGAGATAACAATATATTGGTAGGCTTTATCAAATAATGGAGGTTTAATAATAACCATAATATTTATCAGTTACTGATCACCTAGTACATGCCAGGCATTGTACTGGGCACATAAAAGATATTTATAATAACTCTACAAGGCAGGTGTAATCAAAATTTTAAGAGAACAATCTAGGCTTTAAAGTCATATTCAATTCCATATCAGTGAAACTCCAAAACTGAACTCTATTTACTTTATGCTATAGTTTGGATCAGGAATTCCCCTCAAGGCCCAAGTTTTAAACATTCAGTATCAGCTTATAGGTGATACCAGATACTACTGATAGGTATTGGAAATCTTTAAGAGGTGGAGCCTAATGGGACATATTAGGTCATTGGAGTGTGCCCTTGAAGGACATTGTAGGACACTGGTCTCTTCCCTTGCCTCTTTCTTCTGCATTCTGATCACGAGGTGAATGGTTTTGTCACATGCTCTTGCCAAGATATGCTACCTTGCCAGAGACCTAAAACCAACAGGGTGATCAGTCATGGACCAAAAGTTCCAAAGCTCTGAGCCCAAATAAAGTCTCTCTTTTAATGCTGATTATCTCAGGTATTTGTCACAGTAATGGTAAGCTGACTAACATACCATGTATCTCTCCTTGCTATATGTATAAATGTTAGACACTAGTATATATATATGTATAATATCAATCACTTACTTCATAGTATACAGCATGTAAAGGATATCAGCTTGTTCTTGTAAGCTTGAGGTTACCCTCAACTGTGAAACCAGTGCTCTGAAGTCCACTTCCCCAGATTGATCTCTAGGAAGATGTATTTCTACACGAACAGAGGGAACCTTTATTTTGAGAGATAACAAAAAGAAATGAAGTCCACAAGTATTCTTACATGATGCTCTAGAATGATCCATCTTTCCACTTCTAAACCTTTTCAATAATTTTCTAAATAGTGACAAAAAGTGAAACAAAAATAACGACACCATGAAGACATATGATAACGCAAAGTATCCTAAAGCTTAATTAGATAAACTTACCCTCTTTAAGAGCTAACTGAAAAAAGACATGTATCTTCACCAGGATAGTGTTTTGCCTACCACTAGTTACTAACAGGAACCATACGAGCTAGTTCTATTATTTGCCGTAAAAGTTTTTCAAAAACCAATAGATAGGGTGGCTCCATGGTGTAATGGATAGCACATTGGACTTCTAGAGGCCAGAGGCATTCAAAAGCCAATAGAAATACCTCATGTACAAGCTTACCTGGTCAGCCAGCGAGGGTTCCGATGAACCAAGTAAGTTGAATGAAGGCTGGGAAGGCTGAAATAACTTTGTAGGAAGATACATGTGAACATCTGCAAGAGGTTGACATTTACAGGAAAGGTTAGACAGTTAGGATGCTTATAGAAATGCATGGTTGACCTCAAAAATGGGATCACATGTTGGTCAGTTCTTTACAGAAAAAAATGATAAATTTTCCCTTTTATGGTAATATCAAAGAAAAGAAATATGTGTATTAGATAATTTAAAGACTTTGCAATTAATACATTTTTAACTGATTTTCTAAAATTGTACCATAAGCTGCACATAAAAGATATAAAATTTACTAATATAATCAATGTTTTCAATTGTGCCATCAATGATACTTTTATAGAATACCATAGAATACCACATATGATAAAAAGGACCAAGTTAGATTTTATATTTTCTGGGGTTTCATAGGAGAGTATTTGATGGCTAGTCCTATACTATCTAAAGAATCAAAAAAACACAATGCCTAAGCAACTTTGAGATATTTCTAAGATTTTTACTTAGAGAGTCTATTGTTGGAATACTTACCATAATGTCTAAAGAGAGACCCTCTTGTCATTTTAACCATTTTACAGATACAGAGAGAAACAAAGCTCAAACAGCTATTCAATCAAGTTAAGTAGCATAGTTGGGAATTAAACTCAAGTTTCCTGATTCACAGTCAAAAAATAAGACTTAATAAAATCCATCTCTTTCTGTAAGCCCCTTCTCCAGGGAGCACACCCAAAGGGTATGTTTAGTTTTTTTTCCTATTAAAAATGTTAAAGATTTCCCTAGTGCTCACATTTCATATCTTTGATTAGTAAGGGTCAATAAAGGTTTAGACAGCAAGAGCATGCATGTCAATCATTCTGATCATTTGGACAATGTTAATATTCAAGTCATCTAGGCATGGCCGAGGAGCCTTTCTCTCCCTTCATGTGCAACTCCCATGGAGGTGGTGGACACTCTCAGGAACCAGATTACCCCTGGCACTGTGCAGTAGAAAACACCTCCCACTACACCCACTACTGAAGCAGGGTAGTGGTCTTAAGGAGGAGTAGGGCAGAGCTGTGAAGAATGAGTACTACATTTGAGAAGCACAGATCTATGTAGCTGGAGCAACTGAGTACAAAAGTTACACCTAGCCTCAGGAAAACAATTTTATTTAAGGAAGTCCATCTCCCTCTCCCCTGCGCAGATACCCCTTCATAGTCTTGCAATGCTTTCTCTTTAAACAAAATTTCTTCCAAAGGAGTAATTTCTCTGAAGGACATGTCTTCTTACCATTTTTAAACTTGGATGTTGCAACTGAATACGCTTCTTTTCTCTCATTCTGCCTCTCCTAACTGTGCTCCTGGGTAATCCAGACTACATAGGCACTATTCTCAGTAAAACTGCATCTGATTGATCTTGCAAATGTTTCAGGATATCTAGCATGTTCCAGTGCTAAGATGCTGGGGATAGAGCAGGGAACAGAACAAAGTTCCTGCTTACAGTATGATCGAGGCCCCACCCCCACAGTGGGCCTCATGTCGTCCTGTGCCTGACTCTAATGAGTCATGGCATTACTCACTCTGTACATGCAGCTCCTTGGCCTTGGTCACCAAGGACATTAAGTCGCGGGTTGTTTGCACAGCAGCTCGGAACCGATCTAGCCCTCCCTTCTTTGAAGCAGGGGCTAGTTTAGGATGGGGAGCAGTGTGGGCCAAAAGGTGATCTAAGTAACGAGCAACTTCCTCACCACAGCGAGCTGCAAGGTTAGTGGGAAGGGAGGAGAGAAAAAAATGAACATTTTAGTTACTTCACAGTCTACCCCAGCAATCAGAATGACTGGTTCCCATACCTACAACAGCACCAGAAGTGTGCTGCTTTTAGCTCACGGAGGAGAAAAAAGCTTGTGATCACTTTACAGTCTGATAGACTTACAATTTGGAGAGTACGGCCACCGGCCAGGACACACCTATTCTTTAACATTGTATGAGATTATTTTAGGGCAGGTGGAGCAAGCACTTTACAATCTGTGCATGCACATGTGCACATGTGATGGTAGTTGTGGCGATGGTGCAATCGTGATGAAGGAGGAGAAAGACAGGGCCCCTTCAAGCCCAGGTGGCGGTAAAGGACTTGTGTGAGGGAAGATCGAGGAAAGGCAAAAATCTCCCACCAAACAAATTCTACAAATAGCAGCTATAATTACTAATGAAAAAAACCCCCCACCTTTATGTGTTTTGCTGAAGAAAGGATTGTTGGCCACACGATGGCCTCTTAGTCACCTCATTTATTTACTCACCAAATATTTACTGGCTACTATGTAGCAGGCAGTGTGTAGGAGCTGAAGTTTGGTGAAGAAGAGAGACATGGTCTCTATCTTCTTGAGATCCCCCTGCACCATACATTACCCATAACCTCAGCACTAAATTCAGATGAAGAAAACAAAAAACATACAAATAATTGCAGGCCCTTAATATTTTAGACATTACACAAATGTCATAGTGTCTGTAGCTGGAAAAGCACACAGTCTGGACTAGTGCCGAAATCCACTGAGTCAATCATGCATTATCTGACTTTGGATGATCTTCAGCAATTTCTCCAGATGTATTTCTGTGCTCTGGTGTAGCTAACAGGACTAGCAGAGCTATAAGAATGGGACTCATATTCAACGATGTACCAAAGAGTCCAATCTAGACCCTTGAGTGGAGGATTATGAAGAATATGGAAAGAAGCTTTGTATCTGTAGAAGGGTAGCAAGCACTCAACACGCCCATTGTGAGGTCACAATGAGGAAACCTAGAGGTGGAAAGTAACTCAGAATGGTGAAAGAGCAAAGGCAGCAGTAGTACATATCATTCGAAAGATATATTTTAGAAAGTAACTCAAGGAAATGGGTGCAACAGGGGAAAATTAACTACCTATGGGATAGTAAGCAATTTCAAAATACAATAATTCTTGGTTAATTTTCAAAGCATTGTATTGTGACTTATTATTAATAACAGGAAAAGCCTTGTATTTATTTATATGTAAAAGTCTTCTATTTAGTGTACTTTTCCAACAAAGAAGTTTGAGTCATTTTACAGTTTACAAAAACAAATATGAAAGCCAGGGGTGGTGGAACATGCTACTAATTCTGGCACTCAGGAGGCTGAGGCAGGAGGATTGCCATTAGCTACATAATGAGTTCAAGGACAGCTTGAACTACATAATGGGACCTTGTCTCGAAAAGCCAAAATAAAATATACTTTTGCAAACTTACTGAGCAAAGTCTGAGCTCAAACAAGAAAATAGTAGTTCCAACTACTGGTCTTTTATATAGGAGTTCACTGAGGAAAGCAAATTTATATTTTTCTTTTCTCCATCATAGCACTCCTAAGTTAATGCAACTGGCTTCCTAAAGCTGCAGACTAAGGGTCAAATACTTAGAATGTGAAAGTAGGCAAATTTTTGATAGCTGGAAGAATAATTCTCTCTAGCTCCTTTTCTTTGAGAGTCGAATAGTGCAATGTGTGTCCTGCATAGGTCTGTACTTCAGTAGCTCACGGCATTTTCTCTGCTATTTTTAACCCATGCCCTCATCACACTTTTTCACTACATCATCCTCATGCTTTTGGTAGCCAACAGGGTATTTATTTCGTTGTGCACTATTTTATGTCTAGCTTGTAATAGGAAAGCAATAGCCATTCTGAATATGCTTTGTCTATATACACCTCCTCAGAGATTCAAATATATCCCTCTGATATTATATAAAAGGCACTCTTATTAAATTTCATTTTATGCAGTTTAGTATAAAAAGCAATACTGTAAGTATATATACATAGAGTATCTTTTTTTCTACTATATACTTAATCAAATGTCTCTTACTCACCACTGTTTCTTTCCACTTCAAATGCCTAGGAGAGAAATCTTCCCTAACTCTAGTAAGGAACAGTCCAACTCCATATTCCACAAGCGCCACAGGGGTATTAGACCAGAAATTGAAGGTAAGTAAAGGCATGAAAAGGGAAGCCAAACAAAAGTAGAAATCTAGATGTATTAAAGAGGAGTGAGGATGGTGCAGTGTGAGACTGCTGCAGCCTGATTTATTATGGATGATGCTAGCCCATATTTCCTATTCTTTCCCAGCCAACCAGTGCTTTGTGAAGCCTTCTTACCATTACTGGTTGAGTCATAGCTGTCCATCCAATTGCCTGATTCCAGCTCATCGGCGTTGTCCTCATAATCTTCACTGTACTGCTTACCCTCAGGTCCAGGGTCCATGAAACTCAAGTGTGTACAGCAAGATGTTGTCAAAAACTCTGACAGTTTACCTGTCTGAATCCTGATGATTAGTGGGCAGAGGGGAAGAAAATCAGAAGAGATTCTTTTAAAAACAAATCTTAGTGACGAGAAAAAGATACCCATCATGTTTTAAGTACTACTGATGCTCATAAGCAGTATACATTTTCTAAGTGTAACATTTCACAGCAGTCTTAAGCACAATACTTAGCTTAAATGGTTCAGGGCCATATTAACAAAGGCTACAGTTATGGTTTTACAACCCACCAGCAGATCAGTTTTACTCTGTTTCACGGCCATATACTATGCTGCTTGCTATGCCAAGTGCCTGGTACAAATCTGAAATGGCTGCAGATAATGAAGATAAACCACAATAAACTCAACACATCATTTAGAAAATACTTGCCAAAGACTACTGTGAACATAAAAGATGGTATCTGAGTATCATATACATTATAGTAGATCATAAGCTATATTTTCCCCTACTTATAAAGCCAATTATGAAAGTCAAAAGGAAAGTCAATTCTACTAATTGTCTAAAGAAACTAGCTTGAGAAAGCTGACAATGGCCAGGCTCTGAATAATTTAAACACTGAAATAATGACAGGAATGGATCATTACACATTGAATTAAATAAGAATCAATATTTAGGTAAAAAGACGCACCTCGAGACCATAATGTTAAGTGAGATAATCAGATACACAAATATTGCATTGTTTCTTTCACGTGAGAATCCAAAAGTATTAATAAGTAGCAAAATGGAGGACAGAAATTAGGAAGTAGGAAGAACTTGTTCAAATGTGAAGGGAAAGGAGGAAAGAGGGAGAAGGAAGGAAGGAGCAGAAAAGGAATTTAAGGAAAAAGGGAAATAGATCTTTTAGAACTCGGGAGGGGAAAGGAAAGGATACCTAGCACGTTTTGTATTAAGATGTGTTATGTACACGTATAAATCCTCTGTGATGAATGTGATCAATGTGTATTGTAAACATAGTACTAATAAAAATTATTGAGTGAATCTATGAATCTATGCTGATACTAAATTATGAACAGTGGAGCACAAGGGAAAGATCTTTGTATGCATAGGAAATCTAACTAATGAATGTACAGATATTGATACAAGCACCATTTCACAACTCCATTAGTAAAAACTGATTCGTGAAAAATCAGAGGGTGTTAACCTCAGTTAGCCTCAGACTGTTGGGAAAGGACCTGAAAAAACTTGGCAGGCACTGTAACTAACTGATCAAGTTACTATCATCAAGAGTATAAACAAACCAGTCTCACATGCCACCTGATAAGATGCCCTGAGGACTCAGTGAATGCTTATAGTTTTATGTTGCTTCAGCATCTATTTGGAATATAAGTTTAGCATTTTCCTACTGGAAGCAGGGCTCCGTCACCTTTGATAGTTTCCAGTCCTCCTCGCTCAGTGTCTCAGTGCGGTCCATCCAGATACCTGCTTATACTTCATCCCTGAGAGAGCTAGAGAAAGCCTATGAGACTAGCCAAGCTGATCCGCTCACTGCACAAAGACTGACTCTTCCTAATTCCCAGTGTGACCTCTTGGAAATTGTGCTTGTTTGCTTAAAATCTATCCCTTAAAACTATCTGCGGGGAATCTCTGGTAATGCTCTGGATCCTAAGAAATGTGTTACTACGTTGGCTCCTAGTTCTCTCTTTTTCTCTCCCTCCTTCCCTCCTTCCTTTTCCTCTGTCCCTCATCACCGCATCACCCCATCCCATAGATTCCTTGGCCTCCTCTATGCATGGCTTCCAGGCATGTTGTTTACTTTCCACAGTTCTGGACAAATAAGTAATACAATCTTTATTTCCATTTTTCTGCCTTTCTTAATCATCAAAGGGGTGCACTCCATGTTAAAGACCTCAATTAAACCAAGGATTCAACACCATATCAGTAGCGTCCTACTGAAACACATAACCTGAATCTCATCATGAGGAGACCACCAGACAAATCCAAGCTGAGAGACATCCTGTAAAACAACTGACCTGCCTTCAGAACTGAACGAAGCTGTCGTACAAGATTAACAAACTGCTGGCTAACGGCTTTTGATTAAGCCACCGAAGAGAAATAACAAGTAAATGTTCATGTGTGATCTTTGCTTGGTCTTAGTTGGGAAAAGAAAATCTGTGGAAAAACGCTACTGGCACAATTGGCTCATTCTGAATATAGATCCTATATGAGATAGGAGATACAGTAGTGGTTCCCAATCCCGGGTGAGCCAGGGAAGCTGCATCTGTACTCATAGCAGGTCCCCGTCACTTACATTACCACCGAGCTCCACTTCCTGGCAGATCAGCTGCCCTGTTAGATTCTCAGACAAGCAGGAACTCTACTGTGCACAGGCAAGGGGTCTAGGTTGGGCTCCTTCGAATTATTCAAAATCATATCCCCCAAACCAGCCCCTCTTGTCAAAAGGTTGGGATTTCTGAGGTATAGTATTCCTTATCTATAGGTTTGCGTCTCACAGTTTCAGCTATCCATGTCAACTGCTATCCTAAAATAGTACATATAAAATTATGGATATAAGCTCATAAGTTTTAAATAATGTGTATTACAGTATAACATTACAGCAGGTCTGTGTTATTTTTAGTTATGGTTCATCTGTTACTGGTCTGATTTATAGCAATCCACTGGATGTACTGCTAAAGTGTTTCCTGGGGAAAAAAGGGGGGCTACAGTGGTGTAAAAATATGAAATTTCCTTAGTATGATGATTATATTGTGGTTCTATATGATAATGCCTTTGTTATTGGACAATATAAAATAAAGTATTTAGGGCTGAGGAGTCATGTCTACGGCTAATCTTCTTTGCCAAGTGTGGATGTTCGCACATGTAGACGTGAGAGAGAAGAGGGGATAGAAAGAATGCACCTTGAGACAAAATATCAATAAGCGAATTTTTAGAAAGCATGTGTGGGTTCTCACTATTGCAAACTCTGACAAAATTATTTAAGCTTGAAGTTTTTCAAAATAAAAGCAAGGGGAAAAGCAAACCAACACAGTCAGAGTTGTTAATTCAGTAACTTTTTCTCCTGGTCTCCTGAGACCCAGGCAAAGGACAGGGTATGAAAAACTCCAGCCTTCTTTTATAACATGAAATTCCTTGGTCAGATCTATTACATACTAGCTTTCCTGAGTACGGTAGGATTACAGGGTGTGATTGAAATATATAGTGAATGTTTGAATAAAAAGTTTACTGCAGTAAAAGGTACTTTGCCATTAGTCTCACCTCAAATACTTCCCCTCACTTCTAATACATCTATTCCACCATTATTGTTACTTTCTGAAGCAATCTGAAAATCTTCTTTTGTGAGTGTCTTTTTATGAAGATGTGGTAAAAGCACCGGCAATGCTGCTGCTGAGTACCATCCAACAGAAGTGCAGTCTCTTAAGAGCGTTCTGTTGTGTTTTCATGTACCTTCCTCACCGAGTCAGGAACAACACAACTTCTGGCTTTTCCCCAAAGTCTGAGTGAGCATGCAAGGTAAATGTTTTGAACTGATTCAGGACACAGAGGCAACAGCAGTTCAGCTAAAAACAACCCCCAAAGGAGTTTCGGAACATCTTCAGAAACTGGCAGGAAGGATGGGATAAGTGTGTTCAAAGCAATGGGGAGTACTCTGAGGGAGATTGATGACAATGTATCTTTTACTGTAATAAATTATTTGTGTTTAAACATTCACTATATATATTTTTTATCATACCTCATATGTGGTTGAAGATACACAGATAAGCATCACATGTTTGCTCTTAATGGCCTCAAGCTCCCGAATATCATTTTGTCTCACTAAAAGGAGTATATAGGTCCTTTACCTTGCCCCACCGAAATAGCCATCCTGCATTTTTCGGAGTGCTGCCAGGATACTTGAATTTAAGCTCGTTCCATCTTCATCTTGAAAGGGAGAGAATTTTAAAACAATCTTTGTGAGTTTAACTTTGAAGCAAGGGAAGGCTCGTCAATTATTTCAAACCAACCTTCTGGTGATGCTACAAAGCAGTGGCTCTTTGTTGACCACTTTGTCTTTTAACACCTTATCTGAGAGTCAACAGTACGGGCTTTAGAGTCTTTCCTTTTGTGTTCTGCAAACAATAGCTTTATCAACCTACGAATGCAAAACATTCTCTCATATTTCCTTGCAATTTTTTCATGTTTATTTTTTATGTTTAGCTCTTTATTTGAAATTACCTTTTGCACAAAAAGTAAATGAGCCTAAATGAATTTTCCAATATGCATTTATTTACATTTTATTCTATTTGAAATGCTGTATTTATCACTTTAAGTATGATGAATCCTTTCTTCACTTTCTGTTTTTTTAAAATTTTGGTTATCTTGTACATTTTCTTTCTCATGTAGTATCTAGATTGAGGTTGTTCATAAAATTTGTGTTTTTATTTTCACATGGAATTGAGAGACTCATTTAACGAAAACAGACGTCCTCTCAGTAGTAATAGTTCCACCTAGGAAGATGATATGTCTCTCTAGTAATGAAAACATATATAATTTCTTTTTAGACAAACTTGTAGTTCAGACTATCCCTGAACTCACTACGTGGCTCAAGCCTGCCTCAAACTCAGAGCAACCCTCCTGCCTCTGTCTCCTGAGAACTGGAATTACAGGAATGAGTCGCTATGCCCGACATTGTGGTATGTGATTACCGGGGATCGAACTCGGAACCTTGTGCCTGCCAGGCAGATGCTGGAACTACTGAGCTAAATCCTTGGCCCAATTAAAATATATTTGTATATTCTGCAGACTTGTGGTTTTTCTCAACAGTTTTATAAATACTTCTTAAGATTATATAGTATTTATATATTTTTCCAGAAAATTTATCAATTTTTCTAGATTTATAAAATTATATTTGATAACTCTTATTTATTTAATTTATTTATGTATTAGATTTTTTTTGGAGACATAGTCTCTCTTAGTAGCTCAGCTGGCCCTGAGCTCACTATACAGCCCAGATTAGCTTCGAACTTGCGGCGAGGTAATGTTCTCATTTGTTTCCTGTGTGCTAGTATTACAAGCATCACCCACTATACCCAGCTTTGATATTCTTTAATAATTTAAAAGTGTTCTCTATTTTTGTTTCTGTATCTCCTTTCTCATTAGTAATGTTTTTACATGTCTTGTTTTAGCTATACAATTTAATTTATTTGATGTTTGTGTCCCCACTTCTGCCTTTTTTAGAACTGATGTTTGTATTATACATCTTTTTCTCTCCTTCTATAGATTTTAAATGTTTACTTGTATGTTACATTATGCATATTTTGTGAGACCCAACTTGACATAAAAATAGCCATTTTGTTAAAACAAACAAACAAACAAACAAACAAAAACACCTCCACTTTGTATCCTGTAACCTCCCTATGAACCCGTATTTGTCTCCTTGGGAACGGTCCACACAACTGATGCACTCAGCTGCAGACTGTATGTTTTTAGAATGTACTGTTCTATAGTAACCAGTGATCTAATCGTTGCTGTTGGTTCCTGTAATAACTCTTCTCTGCACTTTAACAACAGAATGATCTAATTGCTCCTGCATTGAAACCTCCTGGTAACAGTGTGGGAGGTAATAGATTTTCCCTAAATACTGTGCCTCAGTTTACCTGGCTGCCTTCTTCTGCATAGGGGGAATGGCCCACAGCTGGGTAATAAAGCTCTTGGTTGGACTTTAAGATCATGTGTTCTGAGAGATTGTCTCTCGGTGGGACTTGGTCCCAATATATACATGTTACATTGTTTAGGAATCATTTTTGTAACCTAGAATTCAAGTTTGCTCATGTTGCTATTCTTCTGTTGAATCTGTGTTACATTTCAGTTATATATTTCAGTTTCAAAACTTACATTTGATATTTTTATCTTTAGTTTTTTTGATGAGACTTCCTACCTTGTCATTTGTTTCAAGTGTGGGTGTAATTGTATGTTAAGGTGTTTTCATGGCAACTGCCTTAAGATCTTTGTCAGATAATTCTAACATCTGTGTCAACTTTTATTTTAGTCTATTAATCATTTTTTCTCATTCAAGTTAAAATTTTCTTAAACTTTGGTATGAGTTATTTTCTATTCAATTCTGATAATTTTAGTATCATGTTATGAGATAGAATCTTATTAAATTCCCTGGCTTAGGAGGTCTCCTTGGCATTTTGCTGGGAGGGAAGGGAAGAGTAGGGCCACTGCCTTATTACTGTTCGGTCAGTGTGGAAGTCTAGGGTTTCTCTGTAGGGATCCACTGACACCACACTGACTGAAGTAGGAGAGATTCTCCTACTGTCAGACAATGATGAAACTAAGTTCTCTCTTTCAGAAAGACACATTTTAGAACTCATTTATATCTTGGGTTTTCTATACCACAGAAAAGATCTAGTATTTACACATCTGTGCCCTATTTATTTATTTCACTTATAAGTATGTCCTCAAGGTACATCCATACGAGTATAAATGACTCTAATTTATCATTCTTTACGGTAGAGTAATACTCCATTTTATATTACAAAAAAAACCCCACATCTTCTTTATCCAGTCTCCAGAAAAAGAAATTTAGTTTCTTTTTTTTTTTTTTAACTGATTTGGTACATTCTATATATACATCATGATTAGACTTGACACTGAGATTTATATCAGTACATGACACAACTTAATTCTCATTTTTCCCATTTCCCTGCCTCCAGCAGCAACCCCATTGATGGAGATTTGGGCTGTTTCCAAGATTTAGCTATCACAAAAACTGAGCTGCTATAAACATGGGTGCACAATGTGGCTGTGATATGAATTGTTTAATTCTTTTGTGTATATACCTAGCAAGGGAATAACCGGGTCAAATGGGATCTCTAACGCTAGGTTTTTGAGGAATCTCCACACTACTGATCTCCACAGGGGTTGTATGAGACTATACCCTCACCTACAGCGGAGGAGGGTTCCTTTCTCCCCACAGTCCAACCAGCATTTGTTGTTAAGTTGATTTCACGTTAGTAGCCATTTTTTGTGGAGTGAGATGGAATCTCAGTGTTGTTCTCATCTGCATCTCTCGAATGATCAGTGTTGTTGAGCACTTCTTTATATGCTTCTTAGTTACTTTTACTTCTTCCTCTGAAAAGTGTTCATTTCAGATACCCACTTTTGGATGGGGTCTTTAAATTTGGGGGAGCTAAGTTCTTTTTATATTCTAAACAATAGACCTTTGTCTGAGAAAGAGCTGGTAAAATTTTTTCTCATATTGTTGGTTATCTTTTCGCTTTGCTGGTGGTCCCTCTTGCTGTGCAGAAGCTTTTTAGTAGGATGAGATTCCATTTGTTGATTCCTTCTGCTAGTTCCTGTGCTGCTGAGGTTTTGTTCAGCAAATCTTTCCCTAAGCCAATGTCTCCAAGAGTTCTACCTAACCTGTTTTGCAGTAAGTTTAATGTTTAGGTCTCTAATCCACTTTGATTTTAGTTTAGTGCATGGTGAGAGAGAAGCTTTAGTTTGGTAGGTTGAAACCCAGTTTCTCCGGCACCATTTGTTAGGATGCTGTCTCTACTCTATTGATGGTGTTTCGCTCCTTTGTATATCTGGAGCTGTTCCTGGATCTTATCTGTTCTACTGATCCTCGGGGCTGTAATTTTACAGTATCATGCTATATAGAAAATATTCAAAAGGAAAAGGAAGGTACGAGTAAGTAAAGAAAAAAAATTTGATGGTAAAAAAGAAGCAAAATGTATGTATAAAGGGTGTGGGGGGGCTGCTGGAGGCAGGGAAATGGGAAAAATGAGAATTAAGTTGTGTCATGTACTGATACAAATCTCAGTGTCAAGTGTAATCATGATGTATATATAGAATGTACCAAATCAGTTAAAAAAACAAAAAGAAACTAAATTTCTTTTCTCTCTGTTTCTCTGTCTCTGTCTCTCTCTTTAGTACTGAGGATTGAACTCAAGACCTTGAACTTGCTAAGCAGGTGTGGTGCTACTGAGCTACAGCCCTGGCTCTTAGGTTTGCTTTTTTTTTTAGTAAATTGAGCTTATTGGTACATTTTAGGAATACATTATGATCTCATTCTTTTTTTTTTTTTTTAAGGTTTTTTGAGACAGGGTCTCACTTTTGTGGTTCAGGCTGGCCCTGAGCTCAGCCTCAAACTCACATCATAGCAATCCTCCTGCCTCTGCCTCCCGAGTGCTGGGATTACAGGCGTGAGCCACCCCGCCCGGCACTGTGGTATGCGGTACTGATTGCTGCTGGGCATGAGTCTCCACACCCAGTATAGGTATGTGGTTACCGGGGAATCGAACCTGGATCCTTGCGCTTGCAAGACAGGCGCCGGAACCACTGAGCTAACTCCCCGGCCCTATGATCTCATTCTTCATTGAGATTTTGTAGCTGTACATGATATATCTTGATTCTTATTTTTTGATGTTGCCCCTTAGAGGGTAAGTGGTGTCTCTTCACAGCTATGTGAAGGTAGGAGTCTAGGATCCTCATTTAGCCTTTGCTAGGAGCGAGGGGGATGAGGCTGAGACTCTTCTTTGGTATTTGGCTGGAGCAAAACAGTCACTAGGGCCTGGCCAGGATGCTGCTTTCTTGTTTCTTTGGCTAGACAGAGAATATATTTCCTTGGTTTTTCTTTGTGTTTTCTCTCTCCTGTTTGAGTTTCCGGGGTGACAGCTTTTCTGGCACTAACGTCAGGTAACACAATGTAAAAGAAAAACCCAGGAAATTCAGTGCTGTGGGATTTTTCAGGTTCTAAAGTCCCTAGCCTGGCTTCTTTCTTGCATTTGTTATGTAATACCCAAGACTTATAGCTATTTTTTTAAACTAAAAGTATTTAAAGGTATGTAATTTTCCAAATATGACTTTGACCAAATATTGCAAGTTCTGATAAACACTGGTATTTAAACTTTTTAAAATGTGTACAGTTTCAAATTTGACTATTTGACTTCCTCTTCAAGAATTAGTTGGAAATTTTTTTTTCCATTATTAGAAATTGAACTTAGGGGCTTACACTTGCCAGGTGGGCATGGTACCACTGAGCTAAATCCTTGGCCCTAATTGGAAAAATTTTAATTCCTTCATCTTCTGATTGTTCTTATGAGTCTCACTAGTCTTGTATTCAATAATTTTATGTCATATATCTGGCTATATCATGACATCATCTGTGTGACTCTCAGGGTACTGAGTTATATACATACCTATACGTACAATATCAGATTTATTACTCTGTATTCTCTGCTATTTTGCATAATTGAATTATGACATTCTGGTAAAAATTTATTATAGTTTCCTGCTATGAGTGCACAATAATTTTATAATACTATCTTTAATTTTCCTCAATATTTATATGCTTCATTAATATTATTGACTAGATTAAATTTACCTATTACTATTATCCTGTTGGTGATTTTTATTAGTATAAAATATCCTCATCCCATTTAATTATTAGTGCCTTCAATTTTCCTTATTATTTTTGGTATTAATATTGCACTACCACTTTCTTTTTGTTAGCATTTATGGTATATGATATATCTTTGCATGTTCCTTTATTTTCCATCTTTCCACATAATTTTATTTTAGGAATATATTTTGCAAGTAAAGCATCTAGCTGGATTTTCTTCTTTGTATTTTAGGACTCTGTCCTTAGTATGAGAATTTAATGCACATATTAATGTGATAACTAGTAAGTTTGATTTCATTTCACTAGTACAAAATTTTCACTGGCAAAAACACACTCCTGTTGTAACGTAAACTTCAGAGCCTGACAGAGCTGGCTTGAGGCCTGCCTGTCACCAGCTTTAGGACTTTGAAAATAAGCCACCTTCTTTCTCTATAAAATGGAGCTATTATTAGTACCTATCTGAACAGTATCATTGTGAAGATTTCAGAATAATTTATTGAAAGTCCTAGCTTAGGGCCTGGCATAGAGAAAGCATTTCTAAACATTGCAGTCATTATTACTATTATTGCTTTTGTTTTTGTTGTGTGATTGCATATCAAATATCAGAACTAATACAAGTAAAATTAATGTCTAGATGGTATAGTCTTCCTCTTTTTTCTGTACATTTCTTAGAGGTATTACATTATGCATGAAAATAAATAGTAATAATAATAAATAATACACTTTCTATAATATATTTCTCTCTTCAAGTTCACTCAATTGTCTCAATTTTTCTGTTAAGCTCCTCAAAACACCGAAATTATGTCGACACAATCTCCTCCAGCTCATATCACAGCAATCCTCCTTCCTCTGCCTCCTGAGTGATTACAGGTGTGAGCCACCATGCCTGGCACTGTGGTATGTGCTACTGATTGTTGGTGGGCGTGAGTCATCACACCCAGCGTTGTTGTGTGTAGTTACTGGGGATCAAACCTAGGCCTTTGTGCTTTCAAAGTAGGTGCCGGAACCACTGAGCTAAATCCCCAGCTCTTACCACCCTCATTTAAAGTATCCGTCCATGGGCTCTCTTTCTATCTGAATACCAACAACTCCAAAATACCTGCACAAGTCCTACCTCAGTTGAAAGATTATTTCCAACAATCTGATCACCTTCACTGTGAAATACTAATCTTATGGCATAGTATTTCTTTATATAGTGTCTTGGATTATTTTCTATTATTGTTGTGCATTAACTCTGCCCCTCCAAATAGATTTTATACTTTCTGAAGAGAATTGTAAAACGTGGTTATTTAAAAAGTGCTGATTAATTGTTTTAAGTAGAGAAGGAAGACAAGCAAGCCTACCCTGCTTCCTCAAGTCCCATCTTTCTGAAGTGCTTTTGAGTTGTGACCCAAAAGCCTAACAGCCTGTCTGGACTCTGAATGATTTAGAAGGTTTTCTTCTTTAGTGAAAAAGAACTCTACGTACTTTGGCAGTACAAGCAGGCCTTTGGAGACAACAGCAGAGACATAGAAAGAAAACTGGTGGCTTTAGTATTGGCTCTGATCCTCCAGAAATAGGAGAACAAAAAAGCCTTTCACCCAGTTTCAAGTAAGTGCTATCAGGAAGTCCAGCGCAAAAACCAAACAAAATAAAACCAGAAAACAACAAAAGCCTTTTCACTTTTTCCCTGCTGGATTTTACTGCTTTACTTAGACAGACTTTGGAAGAAGTCTGAAAATTTGTTGCTAAAATCTTGAGTGAAATAACTGCAGAATGTGGCATTGTTGTCTTTAAAAAGAACTGTATGAATAGTTTCTATAAATTGACTTAGAAACCTAAAGTAGCTCTAACCAAGTTATCCTCTGATACAGTTTTTGAATTATGCTTCTCAAAGTTTTGAAACATCATTATGTTTACTTATTTCTTTCAAATTGTGTTTCTTTGCTTTCTAAAACATAAGCTCCATGAGAGCAGAGACCTCATCTGCTTCATTTGCCCCCTTTGTCGCCAGTGCCTAGAAAAAAGCCTGGCACAAGAGAGGAGCCAAAAAATACTGCTGAAAGAAGTCATGAGAAGTGGCTCTCCACTACCTGCAGGATGCTGAGGGTGATGTGTGTTTTCTCACCCACACACTTGTCTCATACGGCTCTCACCAAGCATGGTGTGTGAGATGGGGAAGGTGATGGTGGGCTGGCCTGTCATCCTCCAGCGACTGCAGAGGTAGGAGAGGTCTGTCCTGAGCATCTCCACTATCATCTTATTGTCCAGAGCCAGGTAGAACTGTTGCTGGTCTATAAACTAAGAAAAAGGAAACATAATTCAGAACAATTGGTTTTCATAACTAGCAAATAATGTTTAAAAAAATACTCACATGTTCACAAGGTTATATAAGATATCAGAGAGGCAACAGTGCTTCCAGATTTAATGCCCAATACTCCTAAAGTATGGTTCGCTCAAACAATACATGTAACAATAGCTCTGAACATTTTTCTAGTGTAACATAGTTTACAAAATGTTTTCAGCACATAATTTTATTTAACCCCATAATCCATCCAGTGAAGGAAAAATGAGGGTAAGAGAGAGACAGTATGTTGAATGGCAAAGTCAGAAATATAGTCTAAGGGCCAGGGATTTAGCCCAGTGGTTCTGGCAGCTGCCTTGCAAGTACAAGGTCCCAGGTTCGATCCCCAGTAACCACATACAACAATGCTGGGACTCACATCCAACAATGTGGACACTCACACCCACCAGCAAGCAGAACCACATACCACAGTGCCAGGTGTGGTGGCTCATGCCTGCAATTCCAGCACCTGGGAGGCAGAGCAGGAGGATTGCTATGAGTTCAAGGCTGAGCTCAGGGCCAACCTGAACTACAAAAACAAGACCCTGTCTCAAAAAAAAAGATGATAAACTAAAAGTGTAAGCTTTCTTTCCAGAAAAGAGCCTCCCACCCCATCAGGCTCGTTATTGTAGTGTGGCTGACAAACATCAGGCTGACAAGATGAATAATCACCGCTTAACAGTACTGACCTTTTGTTCAGAAGAGATATTTAATATTTTCATACACAGAAAAATGCCCCTCTCCAAAGAAAACATAATTTAGTAGCAGAATAAAAAAGGTTGTATTTTACTTTAAAAGGATAAATGGCACCAGTTTAACTTTTAGAAGTTAGGGGAACTTTGTAACCAACTCTAACACTTACAAAATCCCTAGTCACGCTTTCTGCAATAGCTAGAATTATTTTTGGTAGCCACAACCACATGATATTACTCTGCTACAGTTCAGCTCAGTTCAACCCAAAAAATATTTACTGAGAAACTTACAACGTGCAAGCCCTCCACTCATGAAACTCTTTGACACTTTTCCAAATTCTGTAAGTGCTTTATATCTGCAATGTTCCTTCCTCATTTTCATTCATCTCAATGCACGTTCTAACATTTCACTCACCTGTGGGGTGAAAGTAAAAATAGTTTTCCGAATGTCATACAGTTTGGAAGTTCCAAGCACTCCCATGAGTCTGTATGGGCGTCCACTGAGTTTCATTCTACTGTTGCATCCTAAGACAAAATTGAGAAATGGTCAAGATATTTTTTTGAGTGGGCTAGGGATTTAGCTCAGTGGTTCCGCTGTCTGTCTGGCAAACGCAAGGTCCCAAGTTTGATCCCCAGTACCACATATTACAATGCGGGTGTGGTGGTTCACACCTGTAATACCAGTCCTTTGGAGGCATAGGCAGAAGCAGAGGCAGGAGGATTGCTGAGTTCCAGGTTAGCCGGGGCTACACAGTGAGTTCAGGGCCAATCTGAACTACAAAGCCAGACTTTGTCTCAAAAAAACAGTCTCACTCTGCAGTTCAGGCTGGCCTTGAACTCTCAAGTGATCTTCCTGCCCCAGCCTCCTAAGTGCTGGGATTATAGGCATATGCCACCATGCCCAGCTGGTCAAGACATTTTTAGCACAAAAATTAAAGTATCAAAAGTGTTTTATATTTACATATACACTAAATCAGTGTTCTTACAATGAGAAAACAGTTTACTCACACATATTTTTCTTGTATAACAGGATAACATTATGCATATTATTCTGAAAGATCCCCCCTAAAATATATATTGACTATGCTTTCGTGTCAGTACTCGCTGGACTCTTACTGGTTTCAAGTTTTGGCTAAAATGTTGTTTCTTTGAGTATTTTATTTTTTCCTTGCTTTATCCCAAGCATCATTTTATCAAATATGTTATATTTGTAGATTTGTTTCCCACCTGAGGGATCAGAACCAGTGGAGATCAATGTCTTGTCACCCTCCAGGGTCTACTCAGTAAAGCACACATTTTACCTGAGACCGATGTCACTAGTAGGATCAATCTCTGCTCTTTCCATTTTGTTTATTTTTAGAGGATTAAGAAATACAGAAAACTATTTTGCTAATTTTAAGTATATAGTTCAGTATATTCAAATATCTTCTCACCACTGTGTAAACATCATCACCACCCGTCTTCAGACGGATCCTCCTTATTTCAGCCTCTTACAGACACCATTCTACTTGGAGTCTGCAAATTCGACTACTATAGGCTCCTCATATCGTTACAATCATGTAACATTTCTCCCTAAGTGGCTTATCTCACTGAGCATAATGTCAAGGCACATTTATGTTACAGCATGTGTTAGAATTTCCTTCCATAAAGATGAATAGTGTTCCATTTCATATCTATACCATATTTTGTAATTCCATTAACCTATTATCGGATATTTGGGTTGCTTTTACCTTTTGGCTATTGTGAATAATGCTATGTATTGGTATAGAAAATATCGGTTCAAGTTACTGCTTTTAGTTCTTTTGAGTATATTCTTGGAAGTAGAAGTGCTTAACCATATAGTAATTCTGTGTTTAATTTATTTTTTAAGAAAGAAACTGCCATTGCCACCAACACTGCACACTAGCTTTTCAATTTCACCAAATTGTCAGTGATAGTTGTTATTTTGTTTTTTAAAAAATAATAGCCATCATGACAGCTATGACATGACATCTTACTGTGGTTTGGATTTACATTTCCTAAATGATGAGTGATACTCATCATTTTTTCATCTCCTTATTGGCTATTTGCATATTCGCTTTGAAGAAATAAGAAATATCTATTCAAGTTCTTTCCCATTTTTAAATCTGGTTGTATTTTTGTTATTTTTGAGTCACGGTTCATCACATTTTCTGGATATTATTGTCGGATATAAGGTGTATATTTTCTCTTATTCTCTGGATTGCCTTCTTAGTTTGTTGATGGTTTCCTTTGAGACACAAAAGTTTCGTTTAAATGAAGTTCAATTCCTGTTTTCTTTTGTTGCCTATGCTTTGGGTATCGTATCTATCCAATAAATTATTGCCAAATCAAGTGTTAACAGTTTTCCATTGCCTTATTAGAATTTTGTAGTTTTACACCTTACATTTAGTCTAATACATATCACAGTTCATAACGGTCCTAGGTAAGGGGTCAGTTTCATTCTTTGCACCTGGATATGCCTTTCTCAGAACCGCTTATTAAAAAATACTGTCCTTTACCTTTCCAATAGCTCTGGCGCTCTTGTTGGAAATTATCTAGACATATACATAAGGGTTTATTACTATTTCATTATTTTGCATATCTTTCTTCATGCCAATATCACACTGTTTTCAGCATTCTGACCTTGTAGTATGTTTTGAATTAGAAAATGTGACTCCTTCAATTTTGTCTCCTTTTTTAAGATTGTCTTGGACATTCAATTGTCTTGGATCACTCAATTTCTGTGTTAATTTTTGAGTAAATTTTTAGTTTTTGCAAGGAATTGAAATAGCACTTTAAGGAATTATTTTGAATCTACGGATAGGCTTCGTTAATAACATTATATCTTTCAACACACAAACATGACATGTTTTGTCATTTTCAGTGTATGAGTCTTTTCCTCCCTGGTGAAGTTGATTCTTAAGTATTTTATTCTTTTTGATGTTATTGCAAATGGAAATGAGTTTAAAATTTCCTTCTTAGATTTAATGTTAATGCATAGAAATGAGACTGACTTTTGTGTGACAAAAGAAGGCAATAAATAATTCGCAAAGCAGAAGATAACTAATTTATGAAAACAAGTTTGCTCATTATATTTAAAAATTTGAAGAAATTATGCTAATACAAGTCTGAAATTGAGGCATAGGAAGCTATTTACCAAAATATGAGATTCATCACATTCTTTTCTGTTGCTAAAAACAGGTTGCATGACACAATTTTCCTAAAAACAAGTGTGCTTTATCTTATAAAAACTTATTTGAAGGAAATGTTCTAAAATAAAAACCAACTTTCTCAAAATGGTGGTATTATAAGTGATTTTTGCCTCTGTGCTTTTCTCTGTTCTCCAGTTCTGGGCAGTCAGTATATACATATCAGCTGGTAACAAACACACTGTTAGGATTTAGATCTAAAATGTCCCTGAAAAGCCTTGTGTGTTGGAGGTGGGTCTTTTGGAAGGTGATTAGATCAGAGGTGCTAGATTCAGTCCACTGATAAGTTGGGAGCTGAGTATTCTGTTAGCCAGTCTCCTTACCTAGACTAGAATAAATGTGGCTGAGAATACGAGCTGGCTGGACTCTGATGGGGTACACCTCGGCAATGGTCTCCACGTCAATTCCCTTGTCCTTCAGAATGGCTTTGATTTCTTCTGTTTCAGCTAGAATGCAAACTATAGGAATGAAAGAGAATGAGGTTAACAGTTTTTGTTTCAGTAGGAACCTAACAATCTTTCAAGGAGCATAATTTGTTCTGGAGGAAAACAAAAGAAGGAAGGAAACTAAATAGTTGTTGAGGAACTTTGATGAAACACATATGCTAAGTATGTAATATCATCTAAATGAAGGACAAAGATGAATAGATTATGCTGTTTGATTAAGTATCTATGTTCTCCTACAGAATGACATACTCTGTTTATATCTGAAGTTCCATGTTTAAATCTGAAAAAAAAAAAAAACCATGAGAGTTTAAAAAACCGCTTTGGTAAAAGTTGGTTACACAGAATCTTTTATCTCAGTCCCAATAAAGTCAGGGTCAGGAATGTGAAAGTAATAAGGAATATCCTGATTAGAGAAGAATTATCTTATGGCTGCAGGATGGCAGAAATTGGAGATGAAGATTTGAGTCAGCTCCAGAAAGGGGATGAGGAGTGATAGAGAGGGCATTTCTCAAGATCAAGAGCCTGTCAAACCTGGGAAGCTCCCTTTTCTTCCACTTATATTCACGTCATAGAGGTGGTAAGCCTATCACTGAGGGAAGAAGCTAGGCCAGCCCTCTGGTCCTTGTTTTTGCTTTCCCTCTGTGAGATGGGCACCTGGCTGGAAACAATTCCAAGTGATGTTTCACCTGGGTTGACTCTGAGCACCAAGGATACACATGCCCTCTACTCCTTCTTCTCTAGTGCTGCTGGATGTGTAGCACTGGGTGCCCAGGAACATTTTATTTCTTAAGTTTTGGGGACAAAAGCTTGGTTAACAAAGTACCACTTTGCTTTTTATCTTTCAATGTGTTTTTCTACCTTGGTAGTTTAATGCTAATGGGTTACCAGAATATGTAGGATACGGTGATTACAGAGTCCCCTGTACATAACAACATCTCCATCACTCCTAAATGAATCCATGAAAATGAAAAAGGACAAAGGAAAAGGGAAAAGGGAAATATTCTGAGGAAGAAAGATAGCAACTGAGAGCAGTCCAGGGAAATCATATGGTCATCTGTTCATTCATTCATTAAAAAACTTTTACTAGGTACTGAAATGGATGGAGGACTATGCTAGTTGCTTGGAATACAGAGACAATAAAGCAGTCTCTCCCCCAAAGAACTCAGCATAATGGAAGTGGTACATGCAGGAACTAATTATACAATAACTTCATAAATAAATGGAGGTATACACAAAACATGATGAGATCACTAGGAGAGAAATCTGTCTAGTCTAGAGTTGGAAGGATGGTTTTAGTAAAAGCACTCTGAAAGAGTTGATGACTAACTGAAGTTGAAAGAATAAGTTTGTAAGGAGAAAGAAGCAGCTGGGAAGGGGATATCCATTCTAGGGACAGGGTCCAGAATAAACTTAAAGAATAGATATAAAAAAGACTGTGGTTAAAGGGCAGGGTGGGGTGGAAAGAACCACATACATCTCCATACTGCCATATCATGAAGGAGTTTGTATAGTGGCAAAAGAAAGAAATGTGGAAAAGTAGCCAAGAGTTGGATCAACATGAAGAGCATATGTGTCACCTTCACATTCTTGTATATTATCTAGGCAAAGATTTCTAAACTGTATTTTATAGTTTCAGGGTTCTGCAGGGGGCAATGTGGTTGGTAATAGGAGTAAAAAGGATTAAAGAAGAGTCACATGAAAAAATATGGGGCCTCAGGAGTACAGTAAACCCAACCAACTCAGTTGTTTATTTTATATTTTATAAAATATTTAGAAAATTATTATTTTTTATGTGCTAGACACTTCCGGATGCTAAGGATATATAGACAGACAAGATAAGTCCTGCTGGAGGACTGAATAGGAATTAAATCTGATAAAGGCAATGGTAAAATGAGGGAGAAATTATTGTAGACAAAAGAAACTTCAAAGACAAAGGCCCAAGAGAATAAAGAACCAAGCAAATTTAAGAATTATAAAAAGTTCTTTATAGGAGAAAGGAGTATAAAGAAGCACTAATGAAGAATGAAGCAGAAGACAAGGTCAGGGTTGGTTATAAAGAGCCTTGTAAGTCATAATAAGGAAGCTGGTGATTGAAAGCCTCTGTAAACTTGAAATCAGAGAAATAGCATATCCATACTCACCTTAAACTATATACATCTAGGTTAATAATTAAAGAATAAGCTGCTATTTCAATAATTGTGCTACAAAGGTCAAAAAAGAAAGGAGGAGAAGGAAGGGCAAGAGGAGGAGGAAGACAGGAAGAAACTGATACACTATAGTGAGCCTAGACTAAAGACAGAGGGACCAATGAAAAAGGTATTGCTATAATGCACGAGGAGGTGTTGATGACCTATTCTAAGGTCATGCTATTGATAACTGTAGGAAGCTGGATGGATTTCAGAATTATTTAGGAAGCTAGAACTTATTAACTGGTTGAATGCAGGAAATTAGAGAGAGAGAGACAGACAGAGAGAGAGAGAGAGAGAGAGAAAGAGAGAGCCTTGGGTGGAGAAGGATTGTCTGGTATTTACTTGTATAACTTGGAGGGTGGTGGTCATTTAATGAAGCAGGCATGTAGGAGAAGCTGGGCATGAGTGATTTAGTCCTAGGTTGCTAATTAATGTTAGTGATATTGAGTCTAGGATACATGTAAGACATGCAAGCAGTGCTGTCTTAAAGGAAGCAGCGAGAGCCATCATCATACAGAGAGATGAGGTGGACCAAGAGGAACAGATAGAGAAGAGGAGAAATTACCAAGAATACAGCCATGAGAAACTGTGACATAAAAGGAATGAGCAGATACGGAAAAGCCTGGGATTCAGTGGGGAATTGTTGTCTTTATGAGGTGTATCTTCTCTGTGACATTGGAGGTGACGTCACATTCTGAAGTGAGGTGGGAAAAAGGAAAAGGTTCGGAATAGAAGGAAGCTGAGAAGCAGGAACAAATATTCAAGTAAAATAAGCTGTAGTTTAAGAAAAGAACTCTTAGGAACACACATTAAAATATTTTTGTTATACATGTTTTCAATACTTAATGAATATATTCCTGGGGGGGCTGGTACATACATATATTACACTTAAAACTTTTTTTTCCCTCCCCTTTCCCCTCCTACCTTTCTCCTCTCCTTCCACTCCTCTTCATATCTACAAAAAAGTCTTACCTCCCTGTTCCCTATCTTTCATTTTGTTCTTCTGATTATTTGCTTTGGGTCTCTCATGTAACAGAAACCACGCAATATTAAACATTGTGTGACTGATTTAGTTCACTTAGCATTACGATCTTAAGGCCTCATTTTCCTACAAAGGACTTAAATTTATTCTCCTTTATGGCTGAGTGGCACTACATGGTGTATGTATAGCATATTTTCTTTATCAATTCATCTGTGGATACACACACAGGTTGTGTCCAAGATTTAGCTGTTATGAATTGTGCTGCTATAAATATGGGTGAGCATGCATCATGGTAATATGCTACCTGTACTCATAGGGAAGGTGTCTAGCAGGGGAATAGCTGAGTTAAACAGTTTTTATTTTTTGCTTTTTGAGGAATCCCCATATTGAGTTCCATAATGGTTGTACTAGTTCACATTCCTACCAAGGTTTCCTTTGTCCCACAACCTCACTAGAATATTTTTTTTTTCAGTTCATGATGGTAGTAATTTTTAATGGAATAAGATGAAAACTTAAGTTTTGTTTTGATTTGCATTTCTCAGATGACCAAAGGTGCTGAACATTTTTTCTGGTGCTAACTGACCATTTGAATTTTTTGTGAGAAGTGTTCATTTATTTTGATTGCCCAATATTTTGATTGAGTCTTTATTTGAAGGGGTCTACCTGTTTTCATGACCTTTACATATTCTAGATATTAGTCTTCTGTTCAAAGAGTAGCAAAGATTTGTCTTCCATTCTGTAGGTTGTCTCTTCACTGGTGATTGTTTTCCCTGCTCTGCTGAAATTTCTTAATTTGGTACAATCCTATGTGTTGATTCTTAGTGTTATTTTCTAAGTTCTGTTCAGAAAATCCTTGCTAATGCCTGTATCTTCAAATGTTTCCCCAATTTTATCTGCCAGCAGATTGCTTCTGCTTTAATAATTAGATCTTTGACCCACTTTGATTGTATTTTGGTGAGAAACATCAATCGCAATTCGTCCTTCTGAATGTGGATAACCAGTTTTCCCAGCACCATTTATTAAAAAGGCTGTTTCTCCAGCATGTTTTTGGTTCTTTCTTTTCTTTCTTTCTTTCTTTCTTTCTTTCTTTCTTTCTTTCTTTTCTCTCTCTCTCTCTCTTTCTTTCTTTCTGTCTCTGTCTCTCTGTCTCCCTATCTCTCTGCAATGAACTAAGCAGCTTTGCTTCACCATGCCCTTCTGTCATAAGTCTTCTGCCTTAGATTTTTCTATGGACTGAATTCTCTAAAACCATGAGCTAGATTAAATCTTTCCTCCTTTAAGTTGCATATGTGTGTGAGGTATCGTGTCTCAGTGATGGAAAAGCTTACTAACACAGGCATACTGTCCAAAGAGTCATGGTAGATGTAAATTTGTTATGACGGAGATAGCCCTAGCAAATGAATACATGGCTATATGTAAATACAGAAAAAGAGTGAGACTATAAAATAAAAAGTAGATGAAAATTGGTTTGAAAAAGACAAGATAAATGGGAGGCTACAATGTCATAAAAGTTAAGAGATTCCAGAAATAAGGAATGATAAGCAATATTTTAGTGTCTTATGACAATGCATGTCATTAACTTACTTATGATTAACAGTAACTTTGGAATCAAACCGAACTAAGTTTATATACTTAACAAAACATAAAATGAAGAATAAATCTATAATTTACTGGCTCCATGATTAACCAAATCTTTAATGTAAAATTTCTGTTGCTATAAATAAGAATACATACCTTGAACCACGACATCTGGCTTAGGTACAGTAGAAAATCTACGATTCAGGGGATCAATTTCTCCAGGAGCTAGAAATCCCTAAAATACCACACAAAAGAACCAATTATTAAGTCTCAAATAAGAAAAAGGTCAGTGTTTTAGGGGAAGCATCAGAAAGGAAATAAATAACTTTCCTGTATGAAAATGATTGAACTCCCAGAATTCACATCCAAATTAATTTAGTCTTAAGTTTATTTCTAGTGTCTGCCATGAAGTCCTTTTTGGCAGTAGATGGGATATAAGTTACAGTTTTTCATTGTTCCTCTATGTTCTGTGCATATAAATATGATAGCACATATTGAAATGATCAGATCACAGTGCCTATTATCAGTGTTTTCTTAGTTCTATTCTCTTTTTCATTTGTTCATGTATTTCTTGGGGCCTTGGCTCAAAGAAAATCTTTTGACTTGAGTTGAGGTCCTTTATCAAATGAGATGAATTTAACTATTTTGTCCTTAAGAATACCACTCATCTCCTCTTCTCATTAAATTTAATTTATTCTAATTGAATGAACAACTTATAAGGTAAGGATTATTTTAAACAGTCATTCTGGCTATTATTGAGAGATTCATGTTCATGCCAAGAAAGATAATCAAATAGCAATGGATACAGGAAAAAAACCAAAATAAGCAAAAATAGCTCCTGGAAATAAATGGTCACTTATAAACAGGTGAAAGCATTTGTCTCAGAAAGAATAGCTAAGTCCCAAACTAGGTCCTTTGTTATATCACATCAAAGTAACCTATAGTAAAAGCATTTGCCAGTAAACCTGGACAATTTGTAAAAGAGAACCCTTTTGTATAGGATCAAAATGCCACAAAGAATCTGGATGTAAAGTAAAAAGTTCTTCATTAAAGTCTTTCTCAGAATTTGATATAAGGAATATCTGGAAAGCCCTTTACTAAAAAAACAAAACAAAAAACCCCCCAAAATTCCAAACAACCAAACAAAAGACTATGGTGTTCTTATGTGAGCAATGTGGGAATGCTTTCAGTACACACGTACGTTGTCAAATACAGGAAAGAAATCTTACTAGGGAGAAACTATATATGTAAACCTGTTTTGAGAATCCTGTGACAATTTTTTAATATAGTGGAGCCCTGTAGGAATATTTAGTATAAGCAGTTTGATGTATTTCTCCATAAAGTTACCAAAAAATACAATTCCAGATAGATATCCCAAAGTACACACATTATGTATTTTTCAGTAATCACTTAAATATATGGATTATGTATCTGCAGTGTTTAATGTAAAAATGAGTTGACACTCTGGTATGAGAAAACGAAGATGTAAATGAGTTCTAGAATGTACGTTATGTATTTTGAAATAGAAAATACTCAAAGCAAAACGGGGTGAAGAGGTAAATAATGAGGGGGAAAATAATGATATCATAACAAAAAAGAAAGGAAACAAAGCTTATGTATATAGGGGGCAGGGGTAGTAGGGTGTTTAGGGGCATGGGAAAAATGAGAATTAAGTTCTGTCATATACTGGTACAAATTCTCATTGTTGAGTTCACTCATGATGTGTATATGTAATGTACCAATAAAGATTTCAATTAAAAAATGAGTTGACATTAGATATTCCTGTGTCTTTGAGCTTAATAATGTCTTAATTAAGCATGGTGAATTAAAATATATTTTTAGCATTTAAGTTAGTATTTCTGTAGTTGATATTTAATCTTCACAATTTGGAGACATAGGCCACTAAAAAATTTCTGTTAATTGCTTTTTAGAATTTTGCCACTCCTACTTGAAATTTTTGGTGTGTGTACTGTATACTCTGTGTAAAAAGATATTTTCTAAAAACTTTTTTCCCATTATTGAGTTTACTGGTACACTTTAGGAGTACATTATGGTCACATTCTTCACTAAGAATTTGTACTTGTACATGATGTATCATGACTGTCAATTTTCATAAGATATTTAATTTCATGCCATATTGTAAAGATATTTTCAGAACTTGGTGAAAAAAAAGGACGAAGGTGTTGACCATTTTTCAGGGTTCTTAAAATGGTTAGTTAATTCGATTAAAGAATTTAACATTATGTTGTTTGGGAAGGTCAGCACTTAATCCTCTGTTAGTAATTAATAAGCACAACTGCACACATTAATCACCAGGCTAGAACCAAGGGGAGTTTTGGAGGGAACAAATCCAGGGCTTAATTCCCAAGCTTCTCCAAGTGTAAGGCAGAAAAATGTGGAATGGCCTTTACCTCAGCTATCAAGCTTCCTAAAATGTAGAGAGACTGACCCCACATATGGGGCAACTTCCCCATGGGTACTCGGTCCACAGTATGAGGATTTTGATATTCTTCTTCAACCTAAATAAAAAGATGAAGAGGTCAGATGAGAGGTAAAAGAAGGCTCAAGACACCACATAGAAAAAAGCTGAATCTGGATACTGACTCTGACCTATGTAGTTACATAGGCAAATCACTGAGAAATCAAACACTCTAACAACAGTGTAGGTTTAAGGATGGAGTTGTACGGCAAAGTACTTGTCTTGTGTATTCCAGGCCCAGATTTTCATCCCCAGACTGCGAAACATAACAAAATGAAACGAACTAAAACTCCACAGTATGGGGCAGCACTCTTCAGCTTCTCAAACTGTAATGTGTATAAAAATCATCTGAGGATCCTACTCAAATGCAAATTCTGATTCAGTAGATATGTGGAAAGGCCTGATTTCTACTTTTAACAGCTCTCAAGTGATGATGCTCATGTTGCTAATAGCTTACCCTCCCCAGCCCCACAAGAATGAAAGATTGTACTTCTCCCATGTTTAATTCTCTTTCACAACAGAAAAGATCAACAATCGTCTCCTCAACTGGCATTTTGGGAAAGAAGAAGACAGGACATAGTTCATTTTCCAAGTAAGATCTACTCAATCCCAGATTACTGGTCTTGAAGCAGAGAACTCAAAATCCTGAGAGCTTATACAGAATATCATTCCAGTTATCCCGCTGCTCTCTGTGTCTTCCTCAGCATTAAGGTTTGGCCTCAACTTTAACTTGATGTGCAACAGTACCACAATTGAGAATGCTTTAATAATTTATTTTTAAAGAAATAAAATCATATTTATATTGTGCTCCACCTAAAGAAGAGCTTTTAGAACATTATCATCAGAAGAATAAAAACTATTTGACTCAAAGGAGGAAGTCCTATTGACTCATGGCTCCTGTTCTAGTCACAGCTATAGCACTGTCCAACTCACCCTGTCAGGGGGGACGCTGTACAATTCTGGCAGAAGTGGGATTCCATTTTTTCCCTTAATTAGGACTGCTTCAAGAGCCTCTCTGTACTCTTGAACCTGCAGAGAAATGAAAGGCAGAAAAACAAATTTACAGAGAGTTCCTGTAGGGACCTCAGAGAGGGCTATAACCAAAGAAGGTACTATTGCAAAGGAATATTTAATCAAGTAAAAGAGGAAAGGGGACTAGCACTTAATAAATGCTTGTTATAATCAAATATTATTCAAGGAGTTTTGCATACTTGACTGCTTTTAATTTTAATAACTGTCCCAGTAGATATGTGTAATTGAACCCTTTACAGGGCAATTAAAGTTTGAAAAGGTTCTGAACTTGTGGAAGATTGTAGAACAAGTACGTAGTTGAGTCCAGAGGTTAGCCCAACTCAACTTGCCTCCAAAGACATGTTTGATCCACTGTGTGTTATCTTACATATACCTTCATGACTTTAGAAAGTTCTCATTTTTTAAAACCTCATTTGACCTGCCAAATTCAGTTTGTAGAATAGTCAGGTTTATCTTCTTCTTCTTCTTTTTTTTTTTTTTTTTTTTGGTTTATCTTCTTTGCTTAACAATATTCTGAAACTTAGCAACATATAAAGCGTAAAACAAAACAAGGGACAGGGATGTAGGTCAATAGTTGAGAGCTTGTCTAGCATGCAGAAGACCCTGGTTTCTATTCCCAGTGCCACAGAAACAAAAGAGCAAAACCCATAAATTAAGGTGGAAAGAAAGATAATTCTGCTATAATGTTTATTTTGAAAAGCAATTTTCTCAAGTGCATTTGACAGATTAAAGAACAATTTGAACATGTCACAAATTTCATTTTTTCTTCTTCATTTTACTCCAGGAACGCACTCAGCCAAAATGAGCTGTGTAAGAATACACAAAACTCATACACGCACACGCCTCAGGAGGACAGTGAATGACACCCATTCACATCTGCTGTTACCACTTTCCATTTGATTTCAAATAACCTTCCTCGGAGAACCCTCCTGTAACCCCCTGACAACTCACAGCTGTAGCCCTCTGGGAACACTCTGGCTGTTCAGCTAGCTAGATACCTTCCTCTTTCTTTAATTTCCCCAAGGTAAATGTAACATAATTATTGTAATATTTATGTATTTCTAAACTATTGATGTGTAGAAAACTGTGAAATTTTATGTCCCTATCAGTTTACAACTTAGTCCATTTTTTTCATAATCCCTTTAGCTTTTATTTCTTGAATCTACATAATTTTTAGGAATATATAGTGTCATTATAGATGAGCTGAGTGTACCTTAAGTTTACATTTGAAATTCAAAGAACTGGATATCTTTTAGAAAGACTTCAGTTGTACAAATCTATGAGGTGTATTGTGATAATTTTATCCATGCATACTATGTGTAATAATCAAATCAAAGCAGTTAATATTTATATCCCCTGAAAAACTTTTTAAATTTTTAGTACTTCTTTTAATGAAGAGAAAAAAGTAATTATCACATACAAATAGAAGGAGTTAATGACAATGCTTGGGCTGTTCCATTGTCAAGACTGAAGCAAAAGTAAAACCACCTCCAAATAAACAAACCAATACAAAACCCAACAAAAGCCAAACAATCAAATAAAAAAAGAATCCAGGAATCCCAAGTCTTAATTTAATACCCTCAGCTACTAGTCTTTAACGGACAGCTCTGTGTCGTCCCTATTAGGAAGAATTCCATTTGGACATAGGATCAGCACAGCTACATACTAAAAAAAAAAAAAAAAAAAGACTTAATAATAAGAACACTGTGCTGGAAAGTTCTTTCCCCAGCTCATTACCTGCTCTGTGTTGCCACTGAAGACCCCATCCAGGATAAAATATGTCCAGAACAGTGGCCACTCACATTCAATGTTTTCAAATAGCTTCAGCTCAGCTGGTTCATAGTAGAGACGATTGGGATCCTAGTGATAACAATTAACAGAGGCTGTCTTATTATTTATAGTTTAGACATATCACTAGTTCCGATGTATTACAGTATGGCCTGTCACTACTGAGAGTTCATTTTAAACAAGGCAGTTGGAGGAATTAGCACATGTATGGACTTCCTGTTTTTAGCAAGTACTCTATGTAATGACTTCTGTTTAGTGAACCTGGGATAATAATAACATCACAGGGGTGTATATAAAGAAGTAAGACTGGTTTGCAATAAGACTGAATTTGATTTATACTTGTTACATTTGGAGCAGTAGTAAGATATGCAAATAGAAATGCTTACCAGGCCAACTACGGATAAAAGTTTAGGAATTGTCCTCATAGAGGTTATACAGGAGACAAGTTACAGATGAGTTTTGTGGAAAAGCGTACATAAAATGAGCAAACTGCACCAGAATGGAATCTTGGTAAACCCTCAGATTAGGGTGAAGGAAGGTCAGAAAGAGAAGAATTAAGAAAGGGTAGTATGATGGAAATTAAAATAAAAAATAATTTCATAAAAATATAGGTGTAGGTAACATGTTGTAAGAGAAGTCAAGGAGAATAAAGACTAGGAAAAGACAGTTGGATTGGTCATTTAGGAGCTCATGATGATGATTCAGAGCATAATTTAAGTAAATTGATAGGAGTAGGAACTATATTTGAGGGCTAAAGAATAAAGTGAAAGTCAGGAAGTAGACCAGATGAATTTGTGCTTGATTGAAAAATTGTAATGTGTGAGCTGGGGATTTAGCACAGTAGTTCCAAAGCCGGCCTTACAAGCCCAAGGTTATGAGTTCGAGCCCAGGTACAAAACCTACAACATGTAATGGCTCTGGACCAGCTCACTTAATCTTTTTAAATAATGTGTGTATTGTCATTTAATAACAATTAATTCTCACCATTAATTTTTTTTTTTTTTCGAGACAGGTTCTCGCTTTGTAGTTCAGGCTGGCCTTAAGCTCAGTCTCAAACTCACATCACAGCAATCCTCCTTCCTCTGTCTCCCGAGTGCTGGGATGGCAGGTGTGAGCCACCACGCCCGGCACTGTGGTATGTGGTACTGGTTGCTGCGGGGCATGAGTCTCCACACCCAGTATTGTATGTGGTTACCGGGGATCGAACCTGGGTCCTTGCACTTGCAAGACAGGTGCCGGAACTGCTGAGCTAAATCCCCAGCCCTCACCATTGATATTTTTAAAGAGAACTTTTGACTAGCAGAAAAAAAGGAACTTACGTTTTTAAGATCAAGTACTGTTTTAAACTAATCACTGCAAAATTGGGAAGGAAGGTGACACTGTACTTTGGATTTGGTTTCACATGTTGAAATTTAATCCTCGTTGTGGGCTGTTAAAATAGTGGAAACTTATCTAATTACAGTCTTTAGAGGTGGGGCCTGTGGGAGGA